>MDKI01120343.1:0-10957 GCA_005239505.1 Nicotiana paniculata | reverse complement strand
TTATTTGGTGAGGATGAGAGTAAAAGCACCGGAGGGTGATGCCGTGCATTCTATTTATTATTTTGGGTGAGTATGAGAGTAAAAGCACTAAGGGTAATGCCGTTCTATATGCATTATATTTATTATTTGGTGAGGATGAGAGTAAAATCACGAAGGGTGATACCGTACATTCTATTTATTATTTGGTGAGGATGTGAGTAAAAGCATGAAGGGTGATGCCGTGCACTTGTTTTTGTGCTGTATTTCTGCTGTTTAAATTGATATCTAATTTGTTGCTTTAATTATTATTTATATTATTTGATATTTCCTCCCCTCAGTATGTTTCCCTTTCCTTGTATTTAGCTGCTTAATTCTTGTTGTTATTATTTTCTCCGTATACGATTAAATTGCACATGTTTAGTTGGTTGTCGTGTCCTAGCCTCGTCACTACTTCGCCGAGGTTAGGCTTGACACTTACTCAGTACATGGGGTCGGTTGTACTGATGCTACACTTGGCACTTTTGTGCAGATCCCGGTACAGGACCCTACGGATCTTAGAGTGAGGAGGCTGCTTTCAGTCCTTTTGGAGATTCGGAGGTAGTCCTGCAGGCGTCCGTAGGCCTTGGCGCCCCCTCCTACTTTATTTCCACTCTGTTCTTCTTTATTGTGAGACAAATGTATTTATTTTATTCTGACCTTTATATGTAGTATTCATAGACAGTCCGTAAAGTTGTGACACCTAATTCTGGGTTTAGTATTATGATTTTCGTTATGGCTTTTAATTTAGTTGTGGACTTTGTTTTCTCTCGCGCTTTTATTTCTGCTGATTTTTACATCACCTGTTATCTATAGAAATATATGAATAAAGTTAATAAAAATTAACGTTGGCTTGCCTAGCGGGTTCAATGTTAGGTGCCATCACTGTCCCGACAGTGGGAAATTCGGGTCGTGACAAGTTGGTATCAGAGCACTAGGTTGCTTAGGTCTCACAATTCACAGACAAGCTTAGTAGAGTCTGAGGGATCGATATAGAGACGTATGTGCTTATCCCTCAGAGGCTACAGAGTTTAGGAATGACTTCACATCTATTCTTCTCTGTCGTGCGATTTGATTTCTCAGAACTAATTGAATTTCTACTCTCTTCTCTCGTAGATGGCGAGGACACGTGCTTATTCATCCACTGATCAGCAACCCGAGTCTCTACTTGCAGCTCCTACGAGGGGCCGAGGCCGAGGCCGTGCTAGAGGACGAGGCAGGGGCATAGCTCAGGCCAGAGCAGCAACCCCAGTGGCGGAGCCTGAGGTAGAGTTTTCTGATAAGGTTCCTTCCCAAACAGTCCCGGTTGGACCAGCTCAGGTTCCCGAGGGGTTCATTGCCACCCCGGTACTCCAGGATGCTCTACTCCTTCTAGTGGGCCTTATGGAGAGCGTTTCTCAGGCGGGTTTACTTCCTACAACACCATTCGTCTCTCAGGATGGGGGAGGAGCCCAAACTTCCGCTACTCGCACTTCGGAGCAGTTGGCTTCTCAGTTCCAGTCTCCAGCACCTCAGACAGCTGGGGAAGTTTAGCCGGGTATTGTGGCTCAGACTAGTGATGGAGCAGCTATGTCTTATGATGCTTTGTGGAGATCGGACCGGTTCACCAAGCTGTTTACTACTACTTATAGCAGTGCATCTTCAGAGGACCCCCAAGACTATTTGGATAGCTGCCACGAGGTTCTACGGAACATGGGGATAGTGGAGACCAATGGGGTCGACTTTGCTACTTTTCGTCTGCCAGGTCCCGCCAAGACCTGGTGGAGAGATTATTATTTGGCTAGACCAGCGGGATTACTGCCTTTGACTTGGGCCCAGTTCTCCAATTTGTTTCGGGAGAATTTTCTCCCTATCACTAAGAGAGATGATTATAGGAGGCAGTTTGAGCGTCTCCAACAGGGTTCTATGACCGTCACTCAGTATGAGACCAGATTCATTACCTTGGCCCGTCATGCTATTATGATACTTCCCACTGACCGAGAGAGGGTGAAGAGGTTTATTGAGGGACTAGCTCAGCCGATCAGATTGTAGAAGAGGCAGGGAGTGATATTCCGTTTCAGGATGCAACCAATATGGCCAGACGAGTCGAGATGGTTCTATCACAGGGGAGTGTTCAAGGGTCTGACAAGAGGCCTCGTCATTTTGGCCGGTTCACTGGTATCTCATCTGGAGGTAGGGATTCTTTTGGTAGGGGCCATCCTTCTAATCCATTTCAGTCAGCACTTCAGGTTTGTCGCAGTTCTCCAGGTGGCCGTAGTTCCCACATGCAGTATTTTGATCAGTTTCCCTACAGTGCACCACCAGCTCCTATCAGTGCATCGCCGCCCCAGAGTTTCTAAGGTGGTTACTTAGGTCGTTAGGGTCAGTTTCAGGGCCAGCAATCTCAGCATCCGAGATCATGTTATACTTGTGGTGGTCCGAGGCACCTTGCTAGATTTTTCCCTCGAGCCTCGAGCAGTTCTCAGAACCAGGGTTTTCGTGCCATGGTTCCCGCACCAGGTGTTCCACCACCCTTTCAGCCAGCAAGAGGTGGGGGTCGAGGTGTTAGAGGTGGAGGTCAGGCAGTTAGAGGTGGAGGCCAGGCTACTAGAGGTAGAGGGCAGGCAACAGGAGGCCGTTCCAGGGGTGTAGTTCAGATTGGTGGGCCCCAGCCCCGATGTTATGCTATTCCAGCCAGACCTGAGGCTGAGGCCTCGATGCAGTTATCACAAGTATGGTTTCAGTTTGCAGCAGGGATGTTTTGTTTTATTTGATCCAGGGTCCACATATTCCTATGTGTCATCTTACTTTTCTCCTTATTTGGTTATGCCTCGTGATTCTCTGAGTACTCCTGTATATGTGTCCACACCGGTGGTTGATTCTATTGTGTTAGACCGTGTCTACCGTTCATGTGTAGTGGTTATTGGTGGTCTTGAGACCAATGTAGATATTCTACTCCTTGATATGGTAGGTTTTGATGTTATTTTGGGGATGGATTGGCTGTCGCCTTATCATGCCATCCTGGACTGTCATGCCAAGACCGTGACCTTAACATTGTCGGGGTTGCCTCGACTGGAGTGGAGATGGACTCCTAGTCATTCTTCCAGCAGGGTTATCTCTTATATGAAGGCTCGGCGTATAGTCGAGAAGGGGTGTTTGACCTATGTTCGTGATTCTAGTGCCGAGGTTCCTTCTATGGAGTCTGTGCCCATTGTCCGTGAGTTTCTAGAGGTGTTTCCTGCAGACCTGCCGGGTATGCCACCCGACAGGGATATTGACTTTTGCATTGATTTGGCTCCGGGCACTCAACCCATTTCTATTACGCCATATCGTATGGGACCGCCAGAGTTGAAGGAGTTGAAAGAACAGTTGCAGGACTTGCCTGATAAAGGCTTTATTAGGCCTAGTGTCTCACCTTGGGGTGCGCCGGTGTTGTTCGTTAAGAAGAAAGATGGGTCGATGAGGATGTGCATAGATTATCGGCAGTTGAACAAGATTACTGTTGATACCCAATTTTTCCCAAAATATTTTAAAATTGCATATATACCTTCAAAGTCATGCATTGATAGCAATTTGTATTTTCCCATTATTTTTCTACATTTTTATTAATTTGTCCAGTATTTATTGCCAACAAATAATTATAAAATTGCATCACAAATGATTTCAAAAGCATTCCGTGATTTAATTTATTGTTTATGGTCCGAATTAAACCCAATTATTTCATAATTAGCCAAATTGGCATCTTTTGGCTATAATTGCAATAAATTTGCAATTATAGCCCAAGCATATAATTTTGAATTATTTTCTACCAGAAATTAGTCATTTGTACTTTTAAATACTTTTTTTGTAGCAAATATACCACTAGGCAGACTACCTAGTAGCTATTTTATTAATAGTAAAAGTAAAACCACAAAAGGAAGAGTACAAATAAGGGGGACAAAAGCAACAGTAGTATTGCCTCTATGCCTTGGCTATATAATCACTCCTCTGCGCCTCACATTGCCTTATTATGGCAGCCTCATGCAGAGGATCATGGTGTAGCTGCCGACAAAGTCTCACGAGGGCATATAATCTCATAGCCGTTTGGATATTTTCCCAAAGGAATAGGACACGAGCAACATACTTGTCTTAACCTTACCTTACTACTCCTATTGAGGCATAAAAAGCCTCATATACTAGCAAGCATATAAAAAATAAGAACTACAACGAACTAGATATTCTATGATCATCATAGAGTTTATAACATACTCTATGATGATATTACATATGGTAATGCTAAAAAAATGCTAAAATAAAATGATGTAGAAATAAGAGTCTTGCCCTTTCTTCTCAAATCTTGTGAACTCTTCAACTTGTAGAATCTTGTCTTCATCATCAATCCTCTTCAAAATGTCTTCAAACTTCATCATTTCTTTTTGGACTTATTTGATCTTGTGGAGGTGGTTGGGGCAGCCGCCTTTTTCTTTGCAATTCTCATTGGAAGTTGCCTAATGACAACTTCTTGTGTGACCTTGCCATCCCAACTATGTTGCCACTCATGTGCCTTCTTCTTGTTTTTGTTGGATCTACTTCTCAAATGTCTAGGTGAAAGATCTCCCTCCCTAGCTACATTTTTAAAAGATGCATCCAGTAATTCTTCCTCTTCGCCTTCATAAATATCTTGCCCCAAATCTGCACCAAATGCTTCAAAAGCATTGTATCCGGGCAGTAGCACTCCTTGCTCCTTCCTCGGCATATCAAGAACTCTCAAAGTATCCATGTCATGAGAAACAAGAGCATGTAGAATACTTGTAGGAATCAATTTACTTGTGCTTGCTAGAAAATCTGATTTTTGAAACACACCTGGAGAGCTTACATGTTGCTGCCCATATTTTGCCGTAGTATTAGGAGCGTTATTTTTCAAATCCCTGGAAGATTGTACTGCCAAAATGTTGTGTTTGGGTGCAGCAACAATTGGGAATTTATCAGTCCCACACACAGGTCCTAATTCAGTAGATTTTGTATCTTCACGTTTGTTGATTGCATTTGTATTTGTTACCTTTCCAGTAGCTACAACATTGGGTATCACCATTGCATCAGATGCAACTTCAATCTCCTTCGCATCTGCTGCTTTAGAGTGCATTTGTTTCTGTCCCGATGATATAAAAGCTGCTGCATTTGGACTCAGTCTTCTCTATTTAGGCAAGTTAGTAGAGGGAATTGAAAGCTGCTCCATGGCTGCCTCACCCTTTGCCCCAAAATTGTTCTGCCCAGTATCGTCACCTGAATATTTAGTTTCCTCATCGTCACTATTATTTTGGAACCTATCTGCATAATCTTCTTCTTCCTCCTCTTCACCTTGCTCAGCCCAAGTCTTGCGACTAACAACAATTGCACTCGTCGCACCTTGTTGATCCTTAGAACCACTTGACTCGTTTGTGGATGCTTGTGAGACTGAAACATACCTATGTTTGGTTGTTGATTGTTACCTTTTGACAGTATCTACTGTCCAGATTCACCAACATGCTCACCAAAGGACTCCATCAATTGTGAGGGGACCTCAAAGACTGAGGTATTTAGCGTGACCAAAGGTGCCATAACCTTTGGAGTTGTATTCAACAACATAGCTGCTTGGGCGTCCTTCACCATTTTAGCTAAATCCGGACTGGAAATATGCAGTGTTGGCGTAGCTGCCACTGCCTCTTGCGCATCAACTGGAATAATTTCTTTCGAAACAACAAGCTGTCCACCTGTATGCTTAGAAAGAATCGGTTGTTCTGGACTTCCTGGAGATTTTGGCTTCCAAGATTTTGAAGCTGACTCACGACCACACTGTTGCATAGTCGTCGCAATATCATCCAAAACAGGTTCGCGCATCAGAACCTGCTATATAGTCGTCCCCTCCTCATTCAAAATGGGCTCATTCATCAGAGCATCAAAAGAGTTGGAAACTATAATGTTATTTGATGCATTACTATGATTATTATTCACTGGTGTATTGACCTTCTTTGGTGTCTGCTTTGCTCGTTGCATCTCACCTACATCAACCCCTTCCAATTCTTTTCCATTATGCACATCAGTTACTGGTTTTTCATTGCATCAACCCTTGTATCAGTCCTATTCTGAGCAGCAGTAGTGCCAATTCTCTGCTCACCAGATTTTCCAAGTGCATTTAAAGCACCAGCAGCTTGAATACTACTGGAAACTCCTCGATCAGCTGCCTGTCCTGCTCTATTAGCAGCTGCATGTGTAAGCTGTTGTTTCTTATATTGCCCTGGCCCATTAGAAATATGCCCAGCTTCTTTAACACCAGATCCACTAATAACAACAGCTTCTAAACTAGTTGTTTGCACAGTTGCTTCAAGAATATTAGGTGTGATAGATCGCGCACCTACTTTTAATGAAACAGTATCACCTATTCCATCAACCACTGATGCAGCTCGATCAATCTCCTTATCATCCTGCACAACAACAGTAGCAACCACTAGAACAAGTAAACTCTTCTCAGCACCAACAGCCTTGTGCAACCTCGCCAAAACTGTAGAAGCAGGGACATCATATGTTGGCTTTCAATCAAAATTCCTTCGTTCATGACGATTCTATCCTCCCTTTGCACAACAGTTTCTTCAGCACAATGCACGTTTTCTGCAGCTTTTTTCAAACGTCAACATGTTTTTTCATCATGGCCTTGATGCTTGCAATGATTGCAATACAATGGTAAGTTATCATAGACAAATTCTTGAAACAATTCCACAATCTTTCCCGTCTGTTTATTCACAAATTGCAGTCGCAACTTTTCGGGTAGATTGTCCAATAAATCGAGGATCACCTTAACTCTTGCAGTACTAGGGCGAGACTTGCTCTGAGTAGCTTTATCAATAGCTATGGGCTTTCCCACAGCTGAAGCTATGGACAACAATGCTTTCTTTGCGAACAACTCCGTCAGCAGATTTGGTAAAGAGATCCAAACTACTGCCTTCGTCGACTCCTCGTTTGCATTAAAACCAACTGACCATGGAAAAACTCTAATTTGGTGCTCCTTTCCATTGTGATTAAAATAGTGGACTGCCCTAGCAAGTGAATTAACAAAATCCTCATGTTGATCAATCCTAACGAGCAACTGTCAAGGCGCAAGTTGGCTGATCAAAACTTGTCCTTTGATGCCAAAAATTTTCGGCAATATGGTTCTCATTGTTGGTAAATATGGGACGTTTGATGACAGTTTCACCACAATAGCTTGATTTAGTCCCTCCTCCTTTGCAAACTCCACACGTTTATCCATTGAAAATTGAATTGTTGGCACTCCATGAACAAGTTCAATAGGTTTTAGTTGTGTTTGGTTCAAATTTGCGGCTGGTTTGGATTGGTATACACGTGTGGCATATGTTATATTATTGGTAGGGTTTTGTATGCTCTATTTAAGGGCTGGAGATGGCTCTCCACAGCCAAATGCTGGGGAGAGATGGGCACGACCATGGCAGCTAATTCACCATGGAAAGGAGAGGAGAGAGAAGAGAGCAGTTATTTATTAACTAATTCTCAATTATTTATTTTCATAATTATCTTTTTTTTTACTTTTAAATACTAAATAATCATTTCAAACTATTTTCTATGCATGAAATTCATTTTTTATAATTATTAGCTATTTTGTAAATTATTTTAATTAATTTGAATTGGGTATTTAACAAATAGCCTAATCTCATTTCAATTGTAGCCTAAGTTAAATCTGACCTAACCCTAATTAAAACAGCCCAAAACCCAGGCCCAATCCACTTAAATCCACCCGACCCAACTCCCCGTTTAATCTGGACCGTTGATCATTTTTAATCAACGGTCCAGATCCCTTCTTGCCTTAATTAATCCTAATACTACCCCCCCAAACCCTCATTCCCTCCTCTCATTTTTCCCTCTTCTTCTCTGCCGTTACACTCTCCTCTCATCTCTCAAACTCTCTCTGCTAAACCTAACCTCTCACCGATCGTCAACTTGCCAGTAACTATGGTGGTCTCACCACCATCCCAGCTCCCATGTCTCCCTCTTGTGCAGGATTATTGCTGCCTTAAGGTCCTTGAAGGAACTAGAAGGCGACTCACTCACCTCCCATGGTTTTCATGTCATTCTCAAGCCACCATGGCCTTTCTGAGTAAGATCTTCCTATTTCGCTTTAAACCTATGGGTTTCTAAGCCTATATCTTCATCTCTATGTTATTTTTTCTAAAAAACCTAATCTCATCTCTTGAACTTCTCAGATATGTACAACTCTGAGATGGTTCAAACTTATTTTTACTTGTTTTATGAAGATTCTCCTGATTTTCGAAGTGGTTTTTCATTTTCCTAAACTAGGGTTTCCCGAAAGTCCTTTTCTCCAAAACATTTTCTGATTTTAAGTGTTTAATCTCATGTTCTTATGTGTTTTCGACTGATTATGTTGAGTTTACCTCAACCCTAACTAGTTTATGCTAAAACCCCAAATTTTGGACATTTTTGTTTGGATTCTGAGTTTGACCGTGTTACTTGTGCACTGTTTCGATCTATGCTTTGATTCTCATGATTTTCCTTTAGCTTAATTCGATGTCTTGTGATTTTTACCCTAGTATGTCTTTATTAGGGTTTGTGATTCTATTCTCGACTGATCCAGTATGTTTATGCTTGGCCTACTTGTTTATTCATGGAAACCTATGTTGTTTTCCTTAAAATCAGTATTATTTCGAGTCCTTGATTCACTGATTTGTTATGGTAATACCTGTATGCTGATTTCCGGTTATTTCCCTACTTTTCATAACTGTTAATTATTTCTTGCCTTATCTTTGATTAACCGTGAAATTTGCTGACTCTTACTAAGTGTTTCCTTAATTAAACTCTTTTGTACTTACCCCTATAACCTACTCTGTACCTAAGGTTACTTGATTTCCTTCTTTAATTATCTACCCTGCTCTTGACCGTTGGTTGATTACCCCTTAATTGGTGAAAACTTGGCTGATTTTATGTATGCTTGAATCTGTAATTTTCCCTAATTGCTACATAATTGGTTCTTTACCTTATTCTGTCTAGCTCTCAACTGCTATACATACTCTCCTCCATTCTCACTTCTAAGACACTGACACTGAACTCAACATAAACGAACACATTAGTTCAAAAAGCTCTCTCTCATACTCAAAGCTTTTCTGCTCTCTTTCTTTCTTTGTTACTTACTTACTACTGTTCTGAATTAGCCGACTACAAGCTAAGGCTAATTATTGTGCTCTCCTATCCTTCACTTTGTGTTTACTATCCCCTTACTGGTATGTTCTGATTTCATTTCAAGTCCCAAAACCAACATGTTTCTGTTACTGCTTCAGTTTATCATGTTTCTGATCTGTTTCTATCTATGATTTTGTTGTTCAACATGTAATTGACATGTCTACATCATTGTTCATCTAGCATATTATGTTATGCCCCACTCCCCTTTAGGATCAATATTCTTATGAACATGTTACCCCCTTGTATTATGTCCCAATATGATCTGCTCTATCTCATGTTTACCTATTTTCTAGCATGAACCTTTCTTTTCAAAGCAATTTGCACTAAGTTGTCTGATTCTGTGTTGATTCTGAAATTCATGTTGTGTTGATACCATTAGCTATCCCCTAATTCCCATAAACCCCCTACAATAACTTCTATGATCCTGTATACTATGTGCTCTATGTGTCCCCAATTCCCATCACCCCTGTATGAAGGACTGTGATTTGAATGTGCTGAATCTCTTGGTGCTGTAATTAGTCTACTGTTTCTTAATTGTCCTACCCTTGTCAACAAACTAATTTTTTACTAAACAACTCTTATATTTTTATAAAATTGTTTCAACTAAGTCTTTTCCAAACGCTGCCTTTCCTATTAAAACCTTTTCAAAACTATTTCAAGCACTCTCACTCTACTCTTAGGTCCTTAGGTTCTGCCCCTCCAGTGTACGACTGCCTTGGGATTGCTATGAGATCCCTTTGAACTCTGGTGCACTGGGATTGGCCCTTCCACAATGCACTTACTCAATTATGGTTATGAAATCTGGGTGTGAGAAATGCCCAGGATCCCTTGAGGTCCTTAGGGAACTCTGACACACCTAGATATGAGAAAGGCTATGAAACATTTAATCACTTGAGGTTATGGGAATCTGGGCCTGTTTTTTAGGCTCCCTATAGTTTAACTTCTTCTTTTCCTTTATCTATTTATGTAATTTACTCAGATGGTCTGTAATAATTATTTGTAAACATATATTAGGGATGGCTAGTGAAAAGGGGAGGGTAGCTATATATGTTATTAATATCAAGGGGTAGAAACCATGCCTTAGGTTTACATTTCCTATATGTGCATTAGAATCCATGTTTAGGACCAATACATTCTAAGCATGTCATGCATTAGATATCATGTTTTAGGCTTACTGCTTCAGCATCTCATTTGACCCTATTTATCACTTAAACATCCTGCTTCAGGGCTAAATAATAGCATCAACATAAAAAATGTTGCTCCTGCACATCCTGAAATTATGCTGTAACTTCCTGTGCATTTAGAAATCATGCTTTAGGAATTCTGCAACCATTCTGCATCTCTATGTGCATAGTAGATACCATGCTTTAGGTTCTCGCCCAGTCACACTTAGTTAAACTACTGATGCATGAAAAAGGACGTAAGACAATCTCATATTTGATCGTCCTGTTTTAAATAAACTGTTGATAATCCCTGTATTTTGCAACACCTAGAACAACATGCTTTTAGGTAAAACAACTTCTGAACTGTTTTTTAACAATTCTGGTAATTATTATGCACAATCCCACTCCTAGGCAAGCCTTAGGTAATCCATCTCTTCAAAAACTGGAAGACTGTTGCTTTGTGTTTACTGCCTAATGGTTAAAAAGTTTTAAACTTAATAGGCAAACTGATTAGATCCTGCTGATGCGTGGCTAGAATTCATGATTTTTAGCATTATATACCTTGCATTTTAGGTGTTTTA
>ML305882.1:20139-41781 GCA_005239505.1 Nicotiana paniculata | reverse complement strand
GGGGATGTTGTTCTGATACAAGCTTTTCTTGCATATTTTGGGACCAAACTTTCTTGATGAACTTTAGTAGGGGATAGGTTACAATGGCGAGCGATAAATCTACACTAACCCCTCAGTATTGCAGAGTTGAAGTAGTCAAACCAAGTCACACAGAATCCATAACTTACTACAGCAAGATCAATGCTGAAAGGAAAAACTTTTCAAACTTAATGAGTCCTTGTTTCTCTCCACTGATCAATGATTCAAGTGCATGTCGAATCATAAACTCATATTTGAAGCTACCAAAATAAAATTGTCCACAGCAATCCTGGGAGATCCACAAATTTTACAGCATGCATAACTAGCAAAAGAGAACCACCGTGGAATCCCATTATATATTTATTTTTATTTTTTTTAACTTATTGTGTCTTCTTCAAAAATTAATCAGTACCAACTTTTCCTAGTCAAACAATCCACCAGTTGTCAAAGGAAAACTTTATTCGAGTATAGACTACTTCAAAGAAGATAATTCTAGACATTTTTTTTTTCCTTCTATGTTCTCATAGGTTGGCAAAGAAAAAGAAAGGAAATTATCTGCCTAATTATATAACCATAGGAAACTTATTTTCCTTCTAAGTTGTTAATCATCTGAGTTTATGAAGATTCAGCGAATATCTCAAAATTCTTGCGCAAAAAAGATCTATGGCGGCCGTACATCCAGTTCATATAAAGTCATTCTTTACCTCTAAGCCTTATCGTCATCTCCTGCCAAAGAAAGTTCCCATGTATCTCCAACTACCAAATTTCAAGGCTTTAGAAAGTACAACACCTGGCGTGTCGCTTATCCAACTTCTGAAGTGTTCAGACAACTTAATAGAACTCCAGATATATAAAGCAACCTTCAATCAAACTGTAGATGAAAGCCGTGTATCTACTTACTTCTAACAAGTATTGATTTCACCATATCTAGTTTCTTATTCACACACATTATACTTGTATATGACTGCATGAAGGATCTTAAAACCACCGCATGAGACATTAGCATCAGATTCAGCCGCCATTGTCTGTATGCTTTCTTTGCAGTTATGGAAGTTGGTATTTTTCGCATCTTTCCTTTCTTAAATCCTTCAAATAAGGATTGAAGTCCATTTTCATCTCTACTATTTCACTAGGTTTTCTAATCAGTTCAGCTCCAACACTTGTTTTTCCCAGGTCATTAAAGTCGTCTTTGCAAACACCAGTGCGGTTACCATCCTGGACAAAAAATCTTTAGATCTAATAGTCTAATACTATCACAAGCATAAAAATCCAGAAGTAACAAAAGGATCTCCAATAGACAATACATTTTACATGTATAAGTGGGAAAGAGGGAAAAGAAAATGCATTTCTAAAGAAAACCTAAAAGAACCATTTAGGAATTAGGATTATACTAATATATATCATGATATTAAAGCATGAGATCACATAGGCAAAGATTATATTAAAGAGCAAGCCTTCCAAGTTTGACTACTCCTCAACATCCAATAATCCACATCACTCAAGCTGATAAGACTAAGTCCTCAAAATAAATGATAAGAAAGACCAAAAAGGATGTATGGATAACCCTGGTCCCAATCCTGAATTCAATCTCAATTCCTGAAAAAGGGTGCAATCTTGATATTTCCCAGAGGGGCAATTACTGTAGCATTCTTTCTTCACGAAACTGTAAAACTTCAGAGTTAACAACTACCAAAAAACCTTAATTCTACAAAAAAAAAGGGATAATTTTGAAATAAGGGAAGAGAGAAAAAGAGAGTAATTAATACCCCATGAGATTGACTTTAAGGTGGATGCTAAGCTGGATAAAGAGCTCATACATCTGCCCAACATCAGCGGCGTTACCGTGAGAATAAAGCAAAGTGGAGGTGGCCATTGGGTAGCGAATGTAAAGGGCGACGATCTCCGTTCCCCGGCGAGTGGGAAGCTTCAAAACGTCGACGTTTTCACGGTGGGGAAAAGTGTCTAGCAGTAACAAGCCAGTAACTTGGTCAGTAATAATCTTGTAGGAGGGTGGGCTGGGCGGAAAGAAAGCCAATTTCGCCGCCATAGACGACGTTACCCCACCCATTTTGTATCAAAACACAAATTCTTAGCGTCGTGAATTACAGTTAGCTTATGTAAATGAGTGGAAGTTATTTATGAGTTTAGATGGAGAGTCAGAGAAAAAGAAAAGAAGAGGAAGAGGACATTCCTTTCAGCAGCTTTGCTGTAGAAGATGGTAAAGTGTGTGTGTGTGTGAGAGAGAGAGAGAGAGAGGAGTGAGGGGCCTTTTTCTGCAGAGGGAAGAGAAGATAAAATTATATGAGAAAAGTGAAAGAGGTGAGCCCAGCTGTGATGTCTCCTATTCAATACACTATGGCCACATGTGCATGCTTTACTTTATAGTAGTACTACTCATTTTGAACTATAGTTTTTTTTAATTACTCTTCCTAATTATAAGAATGTGCCAACTGGGAAATGTTTTTTTCTTAATGTTATGTTTATTCCTTTTTTTTGTGCTTTTGGCATAAACTGAAAAATATAAGAATCCTCCTTGTTTTTTGTCTCTAGAATCCTCCTTGTTGACTTAGAGTTACAAATTAAAATGTAACGTTACCGTCTCATTAAAGAGCTCTTTTTTTGTCTATCCATTCATAAGAAAAGTAATGCATGTCCTTTGACCTTCTCCTCGGTGCTATTTGTATATTATGTCCTTTTATCATTTTAAATTTTAAAAAATAATCTTTTAAAATCTTTTATGTGTAAACGATAGATCTCTTATGTGTAAATATAAATCTCTTATGTGTCAAAAAAGAGGTATGCTCGTAAAACTAAAAACAAGTTTGTAAATAGTCAAAAAAACAGTTGACCCACCTTCTCGAGCTTTATGTCAAAAAACAAAGAAGAATTAACCCAAATAGTCGTTCATCTAACTTAAACTAAGAATAGTCGGGGATGTATAATATATGCATATGTATATGATTAAAAAAAGTAAATAATGAATATGGCTGGCTATTTGTGTAAAGATCTGTATTTTTCTCCAAACTATATAAAATGGATAAATCAAAAAGTTAAAGCTTATTGCAATAATTTTAAGTTTATGAAGTTAATGTATCTTTTAAATATAGGGACAATGTCACACTTGATCAAGTTTTTGAATTCTGGCAGAATAAATTGCAGTTATGTTGTTCTCAATTTTGGCCCCAAGCTTTAAAATCGAAAATGGATTCGATACAATTCAACAGAATTTAAGAAATGATCAAAATAGAAATGATTTTAGAATTTGATTCTATAAAAATTCAAGTTTCATTTTTGAATGAAGTTAGACGATACAGCTCTTATTAGTTTAATAGTTTACCCAAGAATTACTTAATGAATTGGTTGATTGGAATTGCGGGATAAATAGATATTACAGATGATGAAATCAATTCTTTTATATGTCTGTCACTTTATCTTTGGGACGGCGTTGGTGTAACTTTTCAAAGATCAAAGAGCAAAAGGTAGTAAGGAAACTGACTTTTCTTGTTGAATGAAGATACTCTTTTTATTTTATTTATTTAAATTTGAATACTCTTATTCTTTTTTTCTTTCTTTTTTTTGAATACTCTTATTCAAAAGAAGGAGAAAAAGGAGAGATAGTTGACAGAAACTTATGATAACTTCATTCATAGGATTCTTACCGTGGATAAATAATGATGTTTGATGTTTGATGTTTAAACACATGTCTTCACTTTCAGCCTTGTTCTTTTTCTTGACTTGATTAATTATAGTGGCTAATCCTGAAGAATATACTCCTTCGTGACCACAATAAATAATTTTTAGTATTTTTTTTGTAATTCAAAATAAATTATCTTTTTCAAATTTTAGAAATAAATTAATTATATTTTTCTTATATTATTCTTAAAATAAATAGTGTAAGAGCATATGTTAAGAATTTTTATATAAAAAAAATATTAAAAATTAATATGATCAATTTAATTATTAATTAATATTAAAAACTAAATATTTTAATCTGTATTAAAAAATCACTTCTTATGGAGGCTGGAGAATACCGTTTAAAAGTAAAATTGATTGATGAAGACGGAACACCAGACACGCGGGAATTCGGTACACGTGTCGTCGTATTGTCCAGTCGTTTCACTTTCGGCGGTATATACATTACTCTTCCTGCAATTTGCACACCTGCTGGCTGCTGCTGCTATTTTTTTTTTTAATTTTGTCCTTTCCCTTGTTGTTGGGCAAGAAACTTGCTATTACAGTATATCTATATGATATTGTCAATTTTAAAATGTTTTTAACATATTTGACACTATTTTATTTTTATACAAGTTTTAAAACTGAAAAGTATATGAATTATATTCACACTTTACTTTTGATGTAATTCTGTTGTCTCTTTCCAACAAACAATTTTGATATTCTCTTCTATCAGCACTAAATCATCAATAAAAACAAATGAATGAATATTTCAGAGGTATTTCCATAAGAAATATAAGAAAAAACAAGTAGACATCAGTGGTGGAGCCGTATGTAACCCCTTCATCGTAAAATTACACTGTATAGTTTCGTAATATTTTTTTAAAATATATATATTATATAATAATACCCTTTGATTTTTTGGTGAGTTTGTTTCTTTATATTTTGACTCCTCTTGTTGAAAATTCTGACTACGCCGCAGGTAGACATGCATCATTAGCTTCTTTCACGAGCAGAATGGGGCACTCGACGCTAATCATATTTCAGTCCACATTTCCTTTTCGTCTCTTCGATCTCTTAATTTTACTTTGTGCCAAACTTATCTACAAATATTTCTTTTTCTCATCTCTCTCTTCTTTTTCAATATAGAACAACTCTTTGCTTATTTGATCGTTGACGTTTATTAAAATTCAAAGCACATTTTGCATTATGACAACAGTTTCCTTTAATTCTGCAAGGTTTTGAGGATGCATGTAATCTCTGCCCAGTGCATTTAAGCTATGATTAAATTCTTATGCTTTTTAATTTAGACTTTAAATTTTTAAACTTAGGATTATGGTTATTGAATATTCTTCAATTTAGAGCATTCAAGTCTTGAAAACCTCGGCAAGTCCATAATTATCTTGTTTCCGCTACGAATTTTCCCCCTTTATTCAAGAAAATATAAGAAATATGTTTGTCTTGATTTTCTTATCATATTTGATTTCCTATGAAAGAGTAACATATTTAAATTTTTCTTTTTGTAGAAGGAAATTATAAATCTGTTTACCTCGAAAAATACAATTAACAATCAAATTTGATTTGTGGTTTTAAAGATATGTGATCTAATTCAATACTAATTAATAAACAAGTAATATAGAGTTTAAATGAGTAGAACTGATGAATCAAACCAATGTTACTAGAGCAGTAGGGACCTCGAGCTCGATGTTCTCGATGACCTCGAGGTAGGTTAGAGATGATAAAGCAAGAACAACAAAATAAGAGCTTTAAAGCTGAAGAACAATTCTGAAGCGCAATAAACGAGAAAAGTAAGGTAGTATATTCTTTTTGCAGTGATAAGATGATTCTTACAAATGATTGGGGTCCCCTTTATATAGGAGGAGAAACCCCAACCCCAAATAAGGTACATTTTTATTTACAGTAAAAAATTCTATTGGTACAGCTGTATAACCACCTAGTACGGATTTGTACGAATCTATCCCGAAATTTACGCCTTGACCTTTGTGCCCCTGAGAAATTCCCGCTCTTTCTTGAGTGTGTTCGAGATGGTACTATCTTGAGATAGAGCATGCCGAACCTCCTATTTGCTCCCCGAGGTGCGCATTTTTCAGTCGGACCTGATCCCTTCTTCGAATTGCCCGAACTCGAGCTCAGGGCACGATTAAGACCTTGAAATCGGGCTCTCCGATTTCGACACTATACAGATAGTCCCCGCGTTTCTTAGAATGAAAACATCAGAAATGATTTGATTCTTGACTCTTCGATGCCCCAATCATGATGTTAGAATCGTAAGGTCAGCGATTGGCGTGACTGAAAGGTCGTGCAAAGGTCATGTCTGCACAGCTTTCTATAAGTTATCAATTAAAAGCAGCTTTTGGCCAGCCGTTTAGCTTCCCCAACATGCACAAGTGACCTCTATAAATACTTCAACTTATTTCTTTGCAAACTTTACTCTCTTCAACATACTCAAACCTGTTGTTTCCTTATTCTCTCTGCGTTTATACCTTTCTTGTGACCATTTTACCATCAGCTTTCTCTTTTTTCTTCGGAATTCACAGTAATAATGACAAAACTTCCAAGACAGTTCCACAGAAAGAAAAGACTTCTTCGTCTTCCGATTTTGAAATTGACAGACCTGCTTCGGTCCCCGCTCGATGCGAGCCTATGTCTCGGTATATCAGCTTGATAACCGAACTCAAACAGGTGAAGTCAGATTTCCGTTGGGCAGATACGATGAACGTGGAGATCCCTTCACCCGAAGATGATATCATCACTTACAAAGCAAGGTACCTAAGTTTGTATACCTACCCATTCACCTTAGGCCCTGTAGATCCTTCTCTACCTATCCTAGATCCAGTGATTCTCGACTTCTGTTGACAGTACCAAGTGACGCTAGGCCAAATTTACCCTTCCTTTTGGCGAATTGTTCACTTAATCAAGTATTTCTCGAGCAAGGTCGAGGGGATGTCTTTTACCCTCGACCATCTGATCAGGCTATACAACCCTCGTCTCTATCGAGGTGGCCTGATAAAGTTGCAAGGTCGATCATCGAAGTCTTTCTTCTCCAGCATCGACGAAGATAAAGACCGAGGGTGGATGAGCCGCTTCGTTCGGGTAAGGACCTCCGACCTGTTTCCCGCTTAAAAATGCCGTTCCCAGAGGAGTGGAATATGATGCGTAAGTACAGATTTATCGAGTGTGTTTCATTATTTTGATGTTCCCGTCTTATTTTGAACTAACCCCATTTTACTGATGCAGCCGTCGCTTGGTATCCAGGTGTGGTTGCGGACCTACTGGGTTGGGTTCGGCAACTGGCTTCCACTTGCCCATACGCCGAGAGCGTCTGGCTGGATTCTGCCAAAGGCCGATGGGAGGCCAAAAACCACGGTGAGCTTTCATTATTTGCATACCTAATCCCTTAGCGAAATACTCTTTAGCAAAATACTTAATTTTGCATTTGTGCAGGCCTCAGAGACGCTGTTTTGATGAGGCCTCCCTACCCGGTGAGGAAGAAACCCCAAAACCCGCCAAAGACAAGAAAAGGAAGAAGGGGTCGCCGGCGAACTCCCCGAAGCCAAAGAAAACCAAGGTTCGGAAGCCTAAGGTCGATACGATGGACTTAACTCCGGAAACTGTCGAACGTCTTCGTGCTGAGGACGAAGAGGGAGACGATGCAGAGGGCGAAGATGATGACCGCCCATTAATGATTCGGAGAAGAGGAAGCACTGATGCTTCAAAGGCTGCTGAACCGAAGGCTGCTGATGTGGTTCAGTCTCAAGCTGAGGAGGTGTCTAAGGGGAGCTCGAGCAAAGTCCTCGAGCCAACCAGTGACAAGAATGCGCCTTGTTCTAAAGGGCACTTTGTCGATGAACTCGGAGAGCCCATCCCTGAGGTACCTCGAAGGCGGGAAAACGCCCCGATTGAACCATTCAGAGTGATTGATGTGGGCGATTCTCCACCAGGCCCGTTGTTCTCTGTGGGGAAAATACGGGATGCCCGTGATATGAAGACTCCCGATGTGGGAACATCCCACGGGGAGAACGACATCTTCAGAGAATGCCTTGACGGGATCGAAGAGGGCCCCGACCTTGATGCCTCGTTCATCTTTGAAGAGGCTGAGAAGCTTCGAAAGCAGGTAAAATTTACCTTAACAATTATGTTTGGAGTTTTATTTTTGCCTCTGACTCCCTTTCTTTGTGATAAGGCCGTGATGCTCTATGAACAAGCTTTTTCCAAGTCTCGGGCTGAGCTTGCCCGTTGTGAAGATGAGCTCAGGAAGCTCATGTTAGAGATGAACAAGACTTAAGGCTCTTTATTCCAAAAGAGAGGGGGAACTCAATGATCTTCGAGCAAGTTCGGAAAAGGCTTCCCAAGAGCGGGCCGAGTTCGTCGAACATGTAGCCTTTGTGGGCTTATTTTGTATTTACTTGTTTTGGTGTCTAATGCTTTAATTTTGCAGCTTCAGCAGAAGGCCGACCTGGTGGAGCAACTTCGGGAGGAGCTTAAGAACAAAGAGGCTGAAACCCTCGGGTGGAAGCAAAATATGGACTGTCTGGCCTCCGAGAAGAACACTCTTCGGGAAAAAAAGGCCTCGGTCGAGCACAAGCTTCAGAGTGCAAAAGAGGAGAGCCGTAAGTTTAAGGAGCTTCACACTGAGACAGCCGCTGAATTAGCTAACGTCAAGTCTGATGCATTTGTGTCCTCATATCGAACCGATGCTGCTGTTGCTAATGATCCCGCTCGGGAGATCTCTGCTGCGGCCGAGCTCAAGTTAACATGTGCCATCAATCACGCTAAGCTGTAGTCTCGAAGGAACACTCTCGAGGAGGTGCATGCTAAAGGCTTTGACCTTTCCATCGAAATAGAGAAGGTAAAGGCTTTGAAAGAAGAGGAAACTGCATTGCTCTCCACCGACAAGGATTCTGCCAGCGGCTCCGAGAATGAGGGAGACGAAGGTGAAGTCCCCGAGGAGAAGGAGGAGGAGAAGGCCCCCGAAGATGTAGCTCCAGTGAATACTGCCTCCGAGCAAGTGACCTCGAAAGTAGATTAGGTTCTTTTGTCTTCTTTCTTTTGTGTAAGGGTCCTACGTGAGGGTTTTGTAAATGTACTTTTGAATCATCTTTTGAATATAAAGAACATTTTTGTTCATCTTCGTTTCGTGTTAAATTCCGTTTTGTCTTCACTTGTGAAACGAAATTTGGTGTTGTAGCCAATCGGTCCGCCTATTGGGCTTAGAATATAATACCTTTAGTTTTTGTGTTTGATCAACGATCGATAATAGGTTACCACTTAAGTTTCGGTCTTCGAACTAATCTTTAAGTTGGCTTGATGTTAGTTCGGGGTGAAGGGACTTTTGAGCCTGAGCTAGATAAGTTCTCGAGCATGGTGTGCTTCGACCTTTATGCTCTTGGCCCCTAGGTTTAATTTTGGCCATTAGGCTCTTTTAGTTGGCCCTTAGGCTCTTTAGGTAAGGCCAATTCGGCCTTTAAATTGGCTATAATTTTTCCCTCCTTCCGGCTAGAAAACTTAGTGAAATTTTTTGGTAGCATGTGTTTTTTGTATTCATACTTGTTGGATTTTTCGAAGGTTTGATCGATTGGGACCTCGTTTGTAATTCGTTGTGTACTGATAATCGAATACCTCTTGAGGTTTTTTCGAAGGCTGATATTATCGAAGCCTCTGATTTATTCGAGGGCTGGTTCTATCGAAGCCCTTTATCATTTGCTTTTTCTGAGGATAGACTGATTTAACCGGTTTTTCGAAGTGTTTGAAGGCCTTTAATTTTATGGCAGAAGTCGGACATCTCCGAGCCGTATTATTTCTGTCGTAGCCTTTTTATATG
The DNA here is from genome assembly GCA_005239505.1 of Nicotiana paniculata. Lineage (NCBI taxonomy): Eukaryota > Viridiplantae > Streptophyta > Magnoliopsida > Solanales > Solanaceae > Nicotiana > Nicotiana paniculata. Next base: position 32,249 of record ML305882.1, on the reverse strand, counting down.
ACTGTAGTCTTTAGTATGGCCGTATCCTCTAGTCCTCGAGTACGATGGCCTTGGACTTTACATTGAGGGGATGCCTCTTCGAGGTCTTATTAGTTCAAGTATGCCCCTTTGAGGTCTTACGAGTTCGAGTTTGCCTCTTTGAGGTCTTATGAGTTCGAGTTCTCGATAACTCGATATGTTGACTGTCGATGACAGTCCCCGAGTAGTCGGATGACTGTCAATGACAATCCGTAAAAAATTCTATTTGTACAGCTGTATAACCACCTAGTACGGATTTGTACGAATCTATCCCAAAATTTACGCCTTGACCTTTGTGCCCCTGAGAAATTCCCGCTCTTTCTTGAGTGTTCGAGATGGTACTATCTTGAGATAGAGCATGCGAGGCCTCCGGTTTTCTCCCTCGAGGTGCGCATTTTTCAACCGGACCTGATCCCTTCTTCGAGTTGCCCGAACTCGGGCTCGGGGTACGATTAAGACCTCGAAATCGGGCTCTCCGATTTCGACCGTATGCAAAATCTTTCATATTTGACTACTCCCTTTCTTAGAGGAAAAAATTTGGACTTCTATTCTTTCTCATTCATAAGCCTCCGCAATGTAGCCATAAGAGGTTTGACATGCTTGTTTAGGGAGAGAACTTTTCGGGACAAGTGTTAGTATGCATTTGTGTTTTGCCTCTTTATGAGGTTGTTCTCTCGATATTTTGTACTCTCTTTTATATGGTGGATTGCTCATCTCTACCGTTGACATAGGTCAATGACCAAACTACGTTAAATGTTTGTGCCTCTTTTGTTATATTTTTCTTTTATTATCAGATTATTGTCGTTGAGGGTTTGCATTTCTAGCTTCCGCCTGACATCTGATTATTTCGATTCTAACAATATTTCCTATGTTTAAATGATTGTGACAAGATTCATAACTTAGCTTTTTTTTCTTGTTTAATTTATCCTTTAATTGCATAATATAGAGTGCATATTAATAATTCAAGATACAGGCACGTATTGCTTGTTCCACTCATAATTCTTGAACTTATTATGCTAGCCAGATTAACAATGTGACAGATAATATGCATAACTTTCTTTTCTTCTTATCCAACTAAGTTATGATAAGCAAAGTTGTTCACTACCTATAGTTGTTAGAGATAATAAGTACTTGACGAAATTAATCCAAGATGAACAAAACCTAATTCAAACATCATCGCAATGATCAATAACTTGTTGAAACTTGTATGGAAAATAGCAAATTTCTATCAAATGTGGGGTTTTAAAATATTAATCCTAGAGATCTACGGTAGAATAATATTGGGGAGAAGCTAATTAATATAGTCAATTTTGTTGGGAGAATCAACGGTTAGGTGAGTTTTCCAGGTAAGGAAGTGGGGATTTTGGCATTCTATGTACATATTTGTTGCTTGTGACTTTGCCAAGTTTGCATGTTAGAGATCCTAAATTCCTGATAAGTCTCTCTCTTTATCCTATGTCTTAATCAAATCGCATCTACACTTTCCTTTGGTCCCCCCACAAAGGCCTAAACTAAATTAGGACACAAATCTCAAGTCTCTCAACCCCACACACATGAGTGAGACCATATATTATACACTTCCCATGTACTATAAAGAATGAATGTAGGAGCCAGGAGGGAGAGAGTATGTTGGCCAAGTTTTGGACACTTTCTTCCATGTTGAACAACTATTTCTCTACTCAATTTGAACAGTCTTTTTCAAAATTTTCGTTTCTTTTGTCCAATTTTAGCAACTACCCTAACTCTTTTTTCTTTTCTTGTTCCCTTATTATGAGATTTGGGGTATACCTCGAATAAATTTTTGTGGGATCATACCCAATATATTGTTGTACTCTAAACATTAATCCAAATTTTATTTGAAGAATCACGCTGGATATATTTTTATTATTGTAAATTTTTACTTACCGAAGCTTGGCTTCTGTCTGATTAAAAGCAATCTACCCATCTTGAAAAATATACATCAAGGAATTCACAAGAAAATTCATCAATGAGTAACTATGGAATTAGCTTTTTGTGATAATGCGTTATGTTTAACTGTACGAATTAAGTTGTAATAATTGATTAATACGCATCTTATATCTAGATAATTTAATAAGCCTATGAGAAAGATTAGTTGTGAAGTTCAAAATAAAGCAATATGAAATATCTAGAATACGAGAAGCAAAACACTACATTAAGACAAGTGTCTCAACTACAAAAAGCCAAGTCGCATTGTTAAGACAAAATAAACTACTTTTCTAACTAATTTTTTTTGAATTTTAAATTTTAAATTTTTAAATTAATTAGTTAAGCTACTTGAATTAATAAATATAAATATCGTATAATTATCAATAAAAAACGAAAATACAAAAAATATTCTGCTTATTCAAATTGGGCGTAGTTTATATATATATATATAAGACTTATAAAAATAATTAGAATTATTACGAAAAAAGTCGTACAAATACACATAACTAAAATCATAATAAAAAAATAGTCATAAATGAAGAATACTAAAAAATAAATTAATCAAATGATATCACAAAAATACATATACTAACTATATTTCTCATTTAGGAAAATTTACTTAATAAATAGAACTCATAATTTCATAATGAAAATACAAAAATATAAAGAAACTATTAGGATATTATACATAAGATAATATATTATATAAAACACATTATATTAATTAAAAATATTACTACATTTTTTATAAAAATATTAAAAGGCTTGTGTCTTTATACTTTTGATGAATTCAAAATTATAATTTAGTAAAAGAAAATGATATTATTTAAACTTTTAGTAAATATAAAATGAGAAAACTACTCATATATTATAGTAGAAATGAACGTACGAAAAGAGGTGGATAAAGATAATTTTATAATATTTATATTTTGAAATAATTAATAAACAACATATATATAAATAACACTCAAGAAAATTATTAATAAATTTAGACAATTGAAGAATTTTAAACAATATAATATAAGTATAAAATCACATTGGTAAATGTATAATACTAAGTACTTGCTAATTTAATAAAGAATAAACAAGGAATCAACAATTTATTTGATTACTATAATGCTTTGTATCCTTTGATTTTGTATAGATTTTATTATATTTATATACACTATATTAATAAATAAAATAGTAACTAATATTTATTAAAATAATATGATATATTAGATTATAATTTTATAAAATCAATATTCCGTTAAATTATCCGCGCATCGCGCGGGTTCTAATACTAATATTAAATAAAATAGGCGTAAAGAGGAATGAGATGTGAGATAAAGATATGGGAAGACGAACCAAACCAACCCTTAATCACAAAATCCAATTCCTAGTCTTAATAAGCAAATCAAAGGCAGGAGAAAATTAGTCACGCCTAATCCACAAAATCAAACGACCCTTTCCTAATTCTATTTAACCTGATCATCCTTCTCACATCTCCAGTACCCTGTGATCCTGCCAAAAAAAAATAAAAAAAATTAAAATTTAATATTCCTATTGAATCTATAATTATAACTATAGGGGTATATTCAATTCAATAATTTTCATCATTACAATTCATCCATTTCTTCAGTCCTGTTGATGAACAAAATGACCAACGATTACATCCCCAACTTATGGGCCAAGAAATTTATGCTGTTGGTAACTCCGGGTCAGTTCGGCCCAAAACATACAACTGAAGGCCCAACGAGACCAGAGAATGTAGTGTGTTTTTTGTAAAAAAATAGCACGGGCTAGCCAGTTTTCGGACTGGTCATTCAAAAATAGTCATCGTTTGCAAAGTCATTAAAAAATAGTCACTATTTTGACACGAAAAGTTCCAGCATAATATACTGGAGATCGGTGCACCTGTGTATGAACTTCCAGCATATTATGCTGGAACTCCAACATGCAGAAAGTTCCAGCATAATATACTGGAGATTGGAGCACCCAGTGGCGAAACTAGGAATTTTTCCAAGGGTATTTAAATTTGAAAGAAGTGAAAAAAATTTCCGACAAAGGGTGTTCAATATGTGTTATATACCTCTAAAACGTAATATTTTACATATATACATAGTGCAATTTTCGACGAAGGATGGTCAGTTGTGACCATGTGGCTTCACCACTGGGAGCACCTGTGTATAGACTTCCAGCATATTATGCTGGACCGATATATTATACTAGAATTCTAGTATATTATGCTGGAATATTTTTCGGATTTTGAACAGTATTTTCGTTCAGATTTATCTTTACATGAAAAGACTAGATTTCGATTACTTTTGAAACTGTGACTATTTTTGAATGATCACTTATAAATCTGGCTATTTTTGAATTTCTCTATGTTTTTCTGCATATCAAGTGACACGGAAGTACTGTTTTGCTGTTTTAAACGGGTATAGATTAAGGACCCGTTTGGCCATAGATTTTGCCAAAATAAACTTGGGTTTTATTTGGCAAATACATGTTTGGCCATAAAATTTTCCTATATTTTAGCCAAATCCCAAAACCAGCTCAATAGCTGGTTTTGGGCCAAATCCCTCATAATACACATGTTTTTTCAAAATAAATTTGTTAAATATGTTTTGAAAACGTATGTCCAAACATATTTTCATCTTCAAGCCAAACTTCACCCAAAATAAATTTTTCAAAACAGATTTAAGAATCTATGGCCAAACGCTAGCTAAAAAATAGTGAAACATAGAGAAAGACTAATTTTTCCTCCTCTTCTTCTTCTTCTTCTTCTTCTTTTCTTATGAGTAATGTTTTGGTAGTGAAGATCAATGAATGAGTTTACTGCTAAATTATTAAGATTCTTTAGGATAATTTAGGCCTCATTTGTTTTTTTTTAAAATTATGACGTCTGAATCTGAATACAAATCTGAACATCAAGATATATATTAAGATTAAGATATTTGAATCTGAATACACATCTGAATATATTAAGATGTGTATTAAGATCAGAATAAAAATAATTAAGACTGTTTGATTTTTAACATCTGAATGTATAAAATTTATCTTTATTTGAAAATTAATAAACATAAAATTAAAATGAAATACTCACGGATCTAATATTCTATCAATAAAATATATAATTTTTTAAAATATGATAGTTGTTGATGGTGATGGCTAACGGGTGAATGCCGACTAGAAGCGGTGGTTGGTGATAGTTTTGGTTGATGACGGTGGTTCATGCTAGTAGCTAGTAGTGATTGGTAGTGGTGGCGATTATGATTGAGGATGGTGGTGGTGGGTGGTGATAGTTAATAATGGCGGGTGGTGGTAGTAGTAGTGACTGAGAAAGATGGTGGGCGGGTGGGTGGTGGTAGGTTATAATAATGGGCAGTGTCGACTGTGATTGTTGATGGTGATGAGGTGGTCAGTTGTGGTAGTTAAGGTGGATTAGTGTTGATTATGGGTGAGAATGATATATGGTGGTCAGAGTGGTGGGGATAGTGGGTGGTGATGGTCGATAATGATGGCGACAATGATTGATGATAATGGTGGTTTGGTGGTGGTGGTGGTGGCATAGTGGTAGTTGATAATGGTAGGCGGTGGTGGCAGTTAATAATGAATATGTGATAGCATCTTAATGAAATTAAGTCTCTGTTATAGATCTTCATCATACAGACCTATTTAGACCCATTAAGTGGTTGTGAAGTAAAAAAAACAAACACACTTAATAATTAAGATCTGAATAATAAAAATTCAAACTTTAAAAACAAACGCATTTAATGTCTGAGATCTGAATGATTAAGATTCAGACCTCCATTAAGTACAAACAAATGAGACCTTAAAATCCTTGTCAATAGTATGGCGGAATTAAAATTAATATCCATGTAAAAAAGATCTGCTTTAAATAATGCATATCCAGCATTTTTTATTCTCTCTTGTCGTTCGTTTTCTTTTTATATGTTTGAGATGTAACTTGAGCTCGAGACGCGATTAAACAAAATTTTCATGTCTCGCGAGAAAAAATAAATATAGATGCACTTTATAATATTACATTCTATTGATGCTTTTGTCCATTTTGACTTAAAGATATCAACCTCTAGAGTTTCACCAAAAACAATTTACATTATAAGAATTTTCTATTTCAGCATCAATAAACTCATTGCTAAAGTCAAATATGGAATATTAGTACTGATTTCCAGTCTAAAGTCTTAACAGTCGATCATGTCTGCCGTCTAAATTTTAAAAAACTTAGTGGCTTAATTATATAATAAATTTCATCTTTGTTTTGCCTTTAGTTTTAGTATAATATGTTAACAGAAACGTATATACCTGGCGTGTCGGCCCCGGGGCCGAAGCTACGTTCCTTCAAGGGTGGTCAACTGACCACCCTTCGCCGAAAAATTATATTTCGTATAAAGTAAAATATATTTATTATTGATTAAAAATAGACTTTAAACACCCTTATATAGCCTAATAACAAAGGTTTGAACATCCTTATTGAATTTTTTGGCTTCGCCACTGCGTGTCGCACACTAAAGACGAACGACGAGTGCATCTTTTTGAACAGATCTCAGCAAATTCTTAGTACTTTATCATAGAATAGGAAAAAAGGTTAATGCTATTAATTACTAATATATTGATGGAGCTTCATTATCAGACTAATTCCACAATTTCCGCATATCACCAACGGAAGCCTTTCTCGAAGAAATAAGTGGCTCACGAGAAATGGAAAGAAACATATTATATTTTATCTCTACTGTAGCCGTTATAAAAATAGAATATTTCAAAGCATTCAAAGAATTTGAACTAATTGTGTCACAGATAAATCTGTTTTTTTGTTCTTTTTTCATCCATAGTTTATTGAAAAGGCATTTCATGCTTAATTTTTGAAGTGCCCATGAAATTTCCCTAGCCTGACTCTCACTCAAAGCTCCCTTCCTAGCTCTTTCACTCTTTTTTAATTTTTGCTGCCATTTCTTTTTGTTTCCTTGGTTGTCCTTTTTTTTAAGAGAGAAGAGAGATGACCGGTACAAAGTATAAAGTATCTCATATTCACATACGGGTCGAAAGGACCATACTTTTAAGGGTGTGATTTAGACAGCTTACCTTAATGCAAGGATTAGTGACTATTTTTACGTCTCGAACTCGTGACTATAAATTATGCAGAAATAACTTTATCATTACTGCAAGGTTCGAGAAATGGCCAATAATAACATTTATTCTTACTACCTCCCTAAGTGGAACAAAACTTTTATTAAGCAAAATTAAAATATAAAAAAGTAAATATACAAAAAAGCCAAGGCGATTTAACTTAAAGTAATAATATATACATTAAATTTATGTTTATTTAGATACAAAAGCTGCACTAAAAAACATATAGATGGGTGAGAGCTAGATTACATAATTAAATGTGATAGAGCGAGCCTAGACGACCAAATATAAGTAAATGAAAAATGCGGAGCTATAACGTAGTAGTACTCTACACTAGGTTTTACTTTTGCATTCATTAGAAAAATGTGAAAATTCTCATTGGGCAACATTTGGACCAATCAAATAACATTAACATGACAGTTTCCTCCATCATAAAGACACGATTAGAGGTCTGAAAAAAGATTATTATACACCAAATCAAGGGCCAGGCGTGTAATTAATTCCCTAACACCTTTTGCATTGCATTTTATTATTCTGCCCTACAGTTTGTCACAGCCTTCAAATACCCCCTCAAACCAAACACTTATTCTCATTAATTTGTTGCTTCTCTATTATCACTTCTCAGCAGCTAATATATGGGAGATTTAATGGACGTCCCAACATGGTTTTGCAATAATGGCCAATATTCATCAACTTATGATGATCAAGATTCAAATTCTGAAAAACAAAGCACTACTTCAACAACAACATATGAAGAAACTAGCTCTTGCAATATTGACACCTTTGCTTCCCCAAAAACTTTCAAATCTCATTCTTGCATAGCCACTTTTAAGACCTTAACCCCACAAATTTCCCATCTAGCCCTTCACAATAACATTTTATACGCTGCATCTCTCAACGAAATCACTGCCTTTGATTTAAAATCCAATGATCAAATCGACACATTCAGCCGGCAAACAACTTCATCTTTTGGAATAGTAAAATCGATTGCATTTAGCAAAACAAAAATCTTCACAGCTCATCAAGATTGCAAAATTAGAGTTTGGCAACTCACACCCTCCTCCAAAAAACATCAACTTCTCTCCACTCTTCCAACTTTAAAAGATCGGATCCGACGTGGCATTTCTCCTAAAAATTACGTCCAAATTAGACGCCACAAGCAAAAACTATGGATAGAACATGCAGATACTGTTTCAGGATTAGCTGTTAATAATGAGGGGTTAATGTATTCAGTTTCATGGGATAAAAGCTTCAAAATTTGGAATATGTCGAACCTTTCTTGTTTAGAATCCGTTATAGGTCATGTTGATGCTATTAACGCCATTATTGTTTCTCATGACGGCGTCGTTTACACAGCTTCGGCTGATGGGGAAATAAAAGTTTGGAAAAGAGAAAAAAACAAACATATTTTGGTAGCTACATTGAAGAAACACAATTCTACAGTGAATGCATTGGCTCTGAATAAGGAAGGATCAGTTTTATTTTCAGGAGGATGTGATGAAAAAATATTAGTATGGGAAAGAGAGGAATATTGTGCTGATTTTATGTTGGCTACGTGGTCATTAAGAGGACATAAGGGTGCAATTTTGTGCTTGATTTATATTGATGATGTTTTAATTAGTGGATCATCTGATAAAAATGTGAGGATTTGGCAAAAGAGTAGTAATAATACAGAACGTGGATATTTTTGCTCTATAGTTCTTGAAGGGCATTGTAAGCCGGTGAAGTCAGTTACAGCAGCTTGGGATGATGATAATAATGGAAATAATAATAGGGTTCTTTCCATTTTTAGTGCAAGTTTGGATGGAGAAATTAGAGTTTGGGAGGTTATTGTTTCAACGTCACGTTAGAGCTAATAATAATATTCGTCAGATAATGGAGTAGAATTAATATAGAAGCTACTTAATTTTTCATGTTAATTCACAAGATTTTAAATTGATGGATTCAACATGTTAAGGTTCTTGAAATTGATCGAACAATTGTAGTACTTCTGGAATTATGATTATAAAAGTGAAAATATTTATTGAAATTTAGTAATTTTTATCAATATATTTGTAACCCGTGTCGAAAATAATTTGTTCTGGTTGAACGCGCCTTAATTTGTTGCTTATAACATGCTGCCATTGTGGGAAACCCTAGAGATATTTTTGAATATAATGAGAAAATAAATTGACGGAATCGTTGTACTTCTGAAAATCCAGAGCATATATTTTCTGTCGCTATATATTTAATTAGGAAATGCGCTCCGGATTAATTTCTTAAGCATTCTTTGTGTAAAGGAAACTATACTTTGATTTGATAGCACGAAAAGCAAAGGAAGAAAAAGAAAAGAAACTATTAACAATATGTTCAAACAAATATAAGTATTCCCCCACCAAAAAGTGTTGACAATATATGGTAGTGTGTGCACCATGTGCATTTTACAATATGAAACCATTGGAATTAATCATGCTCTTCCTATGTACTAGTACTAATTAAGGTACTATGTTTGGCGCACAGACAGAGACAGAGCTAGAATTTGAACTCTATGAGTTCAACTTTTAAAGTTTTTATTATTGAACTTATTATATTTTTAAAGCTATGAGTACATATCTACTATTTTTGTAATTTTAACGAATTTTTTACCTATAAATATTTACTTCGCGCCAAAAGTGATGTGTTCAATTGAACTTGTGATTATCACATTACATACGTCCCTGCTGCGCAGAAAGTATATAAAAGTTAGCTACGCGATTCCGACACAATTTAATATTTGAGTCTCAAAACCCACGCAACGAATGTCTGTTCTTTTCCTAACTATTTAAATTCTTCAATCTGTTTCAAAAAGGCAAAAGAAAGAAAAGATGTTCTCTTTTTCTCACTCGATCACGTTTACTAGACAATTTTATTTGCTCTTTTTTTTTTTTTGGTTGGAAGTGTAGAGTGTCAAAAAAGAATTTTGTCTAAGAAATTAAACATATACTACATATTAAAATGATAAAGTTATAAAAATATACTAGTGTAAGGTAGCTTTATGCCTAGCTAGGATTTGCTAATAAAATAAATTAACTAGCTAGTGCAATGTCACATCTAGTTGTTATATCATTAGGAAGGAAATTCACATGAAGATAATTGACTTCGAGAAATTAGGTGAAGCGAAAAATATTGATGTTGAAATTTAGTGAGGGCCTAATTATAAGTCTCTCTCTAGTTAACCATAATAATATTTGTGTAGAGGAGCTTAAAATTAACCTACAAACCTGTTGTGCATTTGAAGTTTCCTTCTTAATTCCGATCTTAAAAACTTAAAAAACGGAAATGCGTTTTAAAATATAACCACATTAAAAAGCTAAGCACATGTCAGCCACCCAATCAGCTTTTTAACAAACACAAATTCCTATTAAGTGGGAGAAATTGGGGCCCTTACCCATATTTAAATATAAAATATTGAGTAACATGGAATAACACCAAACCTTCAATTTAATTAATATATTGCATAAAAAGTGATTTGGTTAGGGTTAATCTTCAAGCTTTATTTGTGTTTATATTTGGAATAATCATATTTGCGTAAGTGCTTACGTATGGTCTCCCACGGGAAAATTAAGGGATTTATTAGGATTGAATGGCCCTCACAGTAATATAAAGTTATAAACTTTTGGGGTTTTCCGTTTCTTTTCGTTTTTCACTTTGTTTTCATCTTTATGTGAGAAAATTCAAGGGATTCTTACACGAATAATCGGCCATATTAATTGTTTTTTTTTTTTATTCATATGCATAAATTATACATGGATTATGCATAATTATACACAGTTAATTCATAAATTATACATATAATATATATTCGATGTCTATTTTTAATTTAAGTTGTAGGGTGGGCTGCTATTTAGGTTAATTCTTCAAAATTTGAAGCACACTATAAAGCCTTCAAGTTTCAATTTTTCACTATTAAAATTTTCTAATTAGTGATCGGGTCGAAATTAAGGTGATAGATCGATTAGATTATTGATTCTTAATCAACTAAGATTGATGTGTTTATTTTGGAGTAACATTATCAACTGATTTATCTCTTTCTGATGTAAGATACTTTGGTAAGTAGATAAAGATCAAGAAATAACAATAGTTTTTAGCCAATAATGCTTAATAATCTTCGAAAATTCTAGGAAAACAATAGCGTGTAACGAGCATGCAGTTTGATGATATTAGTTTGTGGGATCATTAGTAGTATGATGTTCCATAAGTAAGTAATCCTTGACCAGCTTACAATTAGCATTCCAAAATTAGACCATAAGTTAGCAAGTCATTTAAAAAAAATTAGATTTAATTAATACAATGTAGTCATTCACATTTTCTAATGATATATGTAGCTGTTACCAAAAAATTCCTTTTGGATTAATTGATGACACCTTTACAGTTAAACATCATAATAACCTATCCACTGCTTGATACAACTTTTAGCATAGTATAATCCATGGTTAGCATCTCTAAGTTGAATGTCAGAAATAATTAAGGATTGTGATTGGACTATATAAATATGTTTGTCCAAATTACATGTCTGGTGAACTGACATATGTATATCTTTTTTCCTGATTGTTTATAAGAATTTGTTTGCTTCTTATTGTATTTCACGAGATAAGAGCAATTCTAACATTTTGCTGTCTCTAATTTGACCAAAAAGTATGAAACATTTTGCGTTAATGAATTTAGAAGATAGAGGATAAGTCCTAGCCAAGATAATCAACGCTAGATCGAAGGATATTAAGTAAGAGAAATTAAATGAGATCGAATCTCCGTGCTTATTAAGATTATGGGAGTGACTGAACATGCTTAGATAACTCACATTCATAATACCGTTATTATATGATATGGAGTAAAGAAGAGAGATAGGAAGGATCACCATTAATGACTATCAGACCTCTCTTATCGATTCCATGATCTTTATTACAAAGAAAATCAGTAGCATGGCCTTCAGCTTTTTCTTACAGAATGCCTTTTTTCTTCTCTTTTACCGGGAGGGAGAGAAGAAGTCCCCCCTCTCG
>ML305882.1:0-20126 GCA_005239505.1 Nicotiana paniculata | reverse complement strand
TCCCCCCCCCCCCCCCCTTTCTATATATACTCGCCCTTTCTATTTATCCAGCGATTTTTAACTTGTATATTGTGATTGTTCACTGGTACTTTAGGTCAACCTCCCTGGGCACCGCAATATGCACTACATCATAAAGACCTGCTAGTGAATCAACCTCGGTCATGGCCATGGAATGCATTATTACGGTATTTCGTATACAAAATCACGTTCTTACCGTTTTCTTACCATCAAATCTTGAGGTCGTTCTCATGTGGTAAGATTTCGACCCATACAGTTAGCCCCTCCGCCTATGGTAATCGGCCTTAGGCGAACACGCCAAGCGGACTTTGCCAATATTGGCACAGAAATCTGACTGTTTTGGTCGAGGAGTGAGCATTTCCTTGAGGGGTAGTGATGTGACATTCTGGGTGAGTTGCCAGACCAGTGTGTCAGTTGGAATGACATTAAATTTGGCAGGTATCATTATGGCGCACGTTTGCTGAGCGTCACATCGTTTCTTGGCCCCCCCCCCCCCCGTTACTTTTTAAAAAAGGCGTCGCTTCATTTCTTTAACTGCTGCTTCTATCTTTATAAATAGGGGACTTTCTTTTGGGCCTAGTATTACTCGAATCGTTTTCAGGAAAATCTCTGAATGCACTTGCTCTTTCTCCCTTGTTCGTACTTCTTAAAATGCAGGCATCCTCTATGACTGTCGTATCTCTTTCTCTACATCCCCGATCTCTGCATTTATTCGAAATGGCTAGTACTTCTTCTAATCCTAACTCGATTGTTAATGCTCCGGTGCCGGAAAATATCGCTCCTTCCCTCGACGAGGGAGTGAGTTTAACGGAAGACGAGATTTTTTCGACGGGATGAGGTGGTGCCCCGCCCGGGGAAGCCAGAAGTGACTTTAACCACGCCGCTGAAGAGGAGCCTGCGCCGGTGCTCTCTATCATGGATGTTGCGGCACTCGCTGCATTCAAAATCAAGTGGAGGATTCCCTAACATATCGAACTTGTCCCGGCGAAAGGTGATATAGTTCACTTGCATCACCCAGGGTACTGCGATTTCTACACTTGCCCTTTCATTATTGGGTATACGCTCTATCTTCCGTCATTGGCGATGGACTTCTGTCGTTTCTACGAGGTGTGCCCGGCCGAGCTCAACCCCTACATATACAAACTCTTTTTGATGCTCAACAAGTACGGGGAGCTGGCTGGCGGTGGCGTTTCCCTTCAAAATATGATGCATCTCTTCGTCCCCAGCTTTCAAAGGGGCACTATGTTGCACCTCCGGCATCGGGGTACTAAGAGCCTGGTGGTTGGAATGGACGATAAGACTAATCATCATTTTTGGGAGAGTTTCTTCTACGTCCGCATGGAACATTTGGTGTCTAATCCCGCGGGGTTTCCTGAGATGTGGAATTTTGACCGTGAGTCTTCTTTCGCCTTTCATTTATTACTACATTGATTGGTTATCCATATATCGTGATTTCGCTGACTGACTGTTTTTCGTTTGTTCCATTTTTGCTGCAGCTGAGAGGTTTCCGCCTCCACTAGTTAGGGACATGCGCGAATGGGTGGCTTCGGTTCTGCCTCACACGCAGGGAATTCGTGAATGGTTGCGTTTCCACGAGAGGTTAGGGTGTAAACCTTCTGTCGGTGAGTCGCCTTATCTTGGCCATAGTCGTTTATCTTCCCCCCTGCATTTTTCTCTGCTTGGTGCTTATATAGAGTCCTGTGTCGTTTTTGACTGGTCGGAGAGGGGTGGGAAGGGCGAGGGCCCCTACTCTTGCCTTCTGCCAGCCGACCTCCTCTACTAGGTCTTCACTTCAGGTGGCAATTGATGAGGGTGATCAGAATCAGGCCGCTGCGCCGGTCAAGTCGGCATCCAAATCTGGTGGTACTGAGATTGTTCCTTGCTCATACTCTCCGGCTCCCACGGTTCGCTAGGTGGGCGAATCCTCTCATGGCGTGGTCGAAAAGACCCCATCAAAGAGGAAGAGGTTAGCATCGGAAGAGATGCCTTTGATTGATGTGCCCTCGAGGGATGATCCCGTAGGGGTGGCGTCTGAAAATGTGAGAGGGGTCACCCAGGGAGCGGAGGTGTTATCTGAGCCAAGGACGGAGGAGGCCATGATGGCACCGCGATAGGGTTCGGCGGCTGCCGCCATTGTTCAGAGTGGACCTTTCTCGTCTCAGCAGGCTCGCACCTCCTCTTTATTCGATGAGATATTGAAGGGTGTAGTGGTGGATGATTACGAGTCCGAATCAGACATCGATCCTGAGGATATACGGTTATTTGAAAAGGGTTTTACCAGGGTCGAGGTGGTGTCTGGCGGTCCTTCCCGTGTGCTCGAGATCCCGTCAGATTTTAATCTTTTGGAGAATACGGTGGATTTGGTGGAGCAATTCGACCTCTTAAGTTCCGCGGCCGAAAGCAGGTCTCTTCGGAGATTAACGACTCTGGCTTGTCACGCGGCATGGCTGGAATGGCGTTAAGGGTGAGTTCCTTGATTTTACTTCCTTTGCTTTTGTGTCTTCCGTTTTTGCTGACTCTCTCCTTCGTTTTCTTTTGGCTCTTAGACTTACATATTGGAGATTGAAAGTGCTTGCCAGGATGAGGCGCGGGCCGAAATCTTTTTTAAGATGGCCACGAAGTACCGCCGGTATCGCAACAAGTGCCGAGAGATGCACATGCGGCTTAGAGCGTGTGGTGACATTCAACCCCTTAGGGAGTAACTGGAGAAAAAGTATGAGGACCTGATGCGGTTTATCCGCAGATGTAGCGAGCTCGAGGAATTGATTAGAGTTAAAGACGAGGAGCTCGAGGTGGGCAAGGGTGTCGCGGCCGAGTGCGAGGACCTTCAAGCGACAGTATCGTCTTTGTGGTCTGAGCTTGAGCAGAATGCCTCCAGAGTTGCTCATTTGAGCGAGGAAATTACTGAAAAGGTAGCCGATTTGGAAAGGAAGGTGGTGGAGTTGGAGAGGGCTGAAGTGGCCCGGGTTGCGGCGGTAGCGAGGGCAGAGGCGCTGGAAGATACTATGCGCGTCCTAAGATTTGAACGAGAGTCTGAGAGAGGGACGACCGTGATGAAGGAGGCCAGGCTCGAAGAGCGGATTGGTGAGCTCGAGCGGGATGCCTCGAGTTTGGGTGACAAAGTGGCGGCCTTGGAGGCCGAGAAAACCCAGTTGTTGGTTCAGGCTCCTCAAGAAGTTTCCTCTGTTGTCGTTCCTCATCACCTGTATGAAATGTGGGTCCATGTCGAGGCCCAGTGAGACATTTGCAAGGATTTGTGGATGGCGAGGAGTGTCCCTGAGGCTGCTTTTGAGGATGCTCGCGCGAAGGCGCGCGGGCTCGACTTGCTTGTGGCTATGATCCCCCGACGCCAAAGGCCGACGGTGGTGCCGAAGTTGAAGATGGCTCTCTGATAGTGGAAGTGCTGATGGGGATGACGGCGGAGATGCGACCGAATGAGATTTGTGGTTTTTTTAGTACTTGTTCCCCTTTGTTTTTGTTCTTTCCTTGGAGTTGTTTGTCGTTGTATCGCTGTTTTTTGGAGGCCTGTTTGGGCCCCTTGCGAGATGTTATATGCAAGTTTTTGAATAAAATTCATTTTGTTTTCGGCTGTACGTCTCTGGCTCTTCTCTCTTTTCCTCTTTTTTTTTCTTTAGGAGTAGGTTTTCAGACCCTTTTGTGATGGGTCCCTATTTTTTATTCGGGAATTTGGCATGGTTCATGTTCGATTTACTCGAACGGAGTAGCTTTACTTTATTTGAGCGAGTTCGAATCGACTTGATTTGAACGGGGTCAAATTTATTTGACTCGAACGAAGTCTACTTTACTTGACACGAGCGAGATCGAATCGTTAAAAATAATTCGAGTGGAGCCGAGTGTTCAACATAATTCGAGGGAGGTCGAATGTTAAAAAATAATCCGAGCGAAGTC
This sequence comes from Nicotiana paniculata, assembly GCA_005239505.1. Lineage (NCBI taxonomy): Eukaryota > Viridiplantae > Streptophyta > Magnoliopsida > Solanales > Solanaceae > Nicotiana > Nicotiana paniculata. Next base: position 16,199 of record ML305882.1, on the reverse strand, counting down.
GAATGTCAAAAAATAATTTGAGCGAAGTCGAATGTTGGAATAATTTGAGTGAAGTCGAATGTTAAAAATAATTCGAGCGAGGTTGAATGTAAAAGATTCGAGCGAGGTCGAACGTAAGTGATTCGAGCGAGGTCGAACGTAAATGATTCGAGCGAGGTCGAACGTAAATGATTCAAGCGAGGTCGAATGTAAATGATTCGAGCGAGGTCGAATGTATGGTGTATAATGTAGAACTTTTTGTAGTTGTGCGGAAAATGTTGCATGTTGCTTTGCTTATTCGTATCATTTGGCGAACATTACATGCTTGTTTAATACATGCACTTGAGTTCTTCGTATACCTAGTCCCTTCATCGTTCTTCCTGGAGTAGTAGATAGGCGGAGTGATGAATCACAGACTTGAGATTCGAGCAATGTCAAATGTCGAGATAATTCGAGCGAGATCGAGTTTAACTTTGGCTACTCGAGCGAGGTCAAGTTTAACTTCCACGACTCGAGCGAGATCGAGTTTAACTTTGGCGACTCGAGCGAGGTGGAGTTTAATTTTGACGATTCGAGCGAGGTCGAGTTTAACTTTGGCGACTCGAGCGAGGTCGAGTTTAACTTCCACGACTCGAGCGAGGTCGAGTTTAAGTTTGGCAACTCAAGCGAGGTTGAGATTATCTTTGGCGACTGGAGCGAGGTTGAGTTTAGCTTTGGGACTAGAGCGAGGCCGGGTTTAACTTTAACGACTCGAGTGAGGTCGAGTTTAATTTTGATGACTCAAGCGAGGTCGAGTTTATCATTGGTGACTCGCGGAGTGGCGTAGGAGAATGGAGAGATACCTTGCCTTTTATTGGAGTTTCATGCGTTGGCTTATGCATGCATCGGGGTGAGTCCCGATTTGTATAGTCCCTTCATCGCTCGGCCTGGAGAGGCCATCGACGGGGCGGGCGGTGAATCCGTTGCTTAGACGTTCATATGCAACTTGACGTATATGGCCGGGTGAGTAGGTGTTGCATATATGTGGCAAACATATGGGCGAGCTCTTGGTACCCACGTTCTCCCTGTGTTGGGACATCTTCGGGTTTGCCGTACAGTCCCTTGCTTATGGAGATAATCTTAATGTAGCCGGTTAGTTCTGAGCCGTTTGTCTATTATTTGCACTACAGTATGGTGTATGTGGTTCTCCTCAATTTGTGCGCTACCGTAGAGAGGGATTTAGAGCCGTTGTCGGCTAGTTTTTTTACTCGTATACTCATGGTGGGCATTCCTGCTCTTCGTTTCACACCTTTTTTTGTAACAAGAATAGCGAGTTAAAGTATAAGGAACCGTTTGTTACCTTGGTTGACTGGTTAGCTGATGAATGAGGGAGACTGGTCACGTTTCCATCGCTGGTTGCACTCTTTGGGCATGATGTCAGACTCACACCCCACCTCGTCATTATCTGTGCTTGAGCATTCCGTGGGTGGATGGTTTGCCCCACCCGTTAGATCCTCGAGTTTGAGTCCCGATTTGTTTCAGCCCCGGGCGTGCCAAGATAATAGTGAGATAAGTCATACCACAAACGCACAGATGAAGAGCATTTTAACAGTCTACAGCAAAAGTCGTTCCATATAGTAAGATTACTATGTGTGGGGTGTTAACCTGGTTGGCTAACCCGGAGGCAAGATTACGTGTGCGCTTGGTGTGTAATAGTCACAGCTTCACTACGATGGTTCACGCCCGCGATGCACCACAGTTGCTGCCGTGGCGTGACGTAGGCGGTGCGTATGAGCCAGGCGTAGCTCTGATTTCGTGTAAGGATTTTATTCTTGGTTGGTTTGGTGGATTCTGAGAGAACTAAGGCTTTGGCTAGGAAATCCCCACAGATGGTGCCAAATTATTTGACCAAAAAGTGCGAAACCTTTTGCGTTAATGAATTGAGAAGATAGATGATAAATCCTAGCCAAAGTTAATCAACGCTAGATCGAAGGATATTAAGTAAGAGAAATTAAATGAGATCGAATCTCCGTGCTGCATCACAAAGGCCTTCTAGTGAATCAACCTCAGCCATGGCCATAGAATGCATCATTACAACCTTTCGTATACATAATCACGGCCTTACCGCTTTTTTACCAGCGAATCTTGAGGTCGTTCTCATGTGGTAAGATTTCGACCCATACAGTCTCTTCCCTTTTTGATACAAAGACGCTAATAGCAATAAGGGTGATGCATTACATACACAGCCAAACATCTTTATAACAGTTTCGTTTGTTCCGAATATTTTTGACTGTTATAGCAAAATGGTGTTATAAAGTTCGAAAAAGCTTGGCTTTTATAGAGAAGTGTTGTTATACATAGATGTTGTTATAGAAAGGTCTGACTTTATTCTTAATAAACAACCCTAAATTTGTCATCTCCTCGATAGGAAAAAAAATCCCGAGTATAACTGATTGATTATCAACTAAGGATCAAGAATGTTTTCATCCACTATTATCCACAATAAACATGAAGGATCCAAGAGTGGCNTATAAGTTTAAAAAATAGTTATGTAAGTGAAAAAGTCTAATTTCTTTCTAACAAATATAGAGAAGAAGGATTTGCAAATGCTATGATTTCTACCAAGGAAATTGCACTTGAAATGAATATCGAACCCGAAATTCGTAAGAAATGTGTGATATATAGGAAGTAACAATTTGATGTGAATGTTGATAATGAAATCTCAAAATCTTTCGAAGAGTACTTTAAAGTTGATTACTTTTATACATAATAGACACAACTACTTTTTCACTTCAAAATAGATTTGAGCAACTCGAAACATATGTAAATATTTTTGGTTTTTTATTTGGCAAAAAAACTAAGATCACTAGATGTTGGAAATTTGAAAAAATATTCCGTTAATCTTGAATGTTCCTTAAATTATAATAATCATTTCGACATTGATGATTTAGATTTATTTTCTGAATTAAAAATATTAAGAAAAATAGTACAATTAGAAGATAATAGTTTAATTGATACACTTAATCAAATAAAAAGATTTAATTCTTTTCCAAATATTTAAATTGCTTATGGAATAATGTTCATAACTAAAATTATCGTTGCTTCACCGGAAAGAAGTTTTCAAAATTAAAATTGATAAAATTTTACCTAAGAACAACAATATCACAAAGAAAGGTTAAGTGGATTAACTATATTATCAATTAAGAAATACTTATTAGGAGTTATTGATTGTAAGAAAATTAAATAACTTTGTATCTAAGAAAAGTTAATAAAAAAGAAAAATTAAAAAGTTAAGGCATCTCATAAAGTATGACTTTAAGCCACAAAATTTGTCGGACCGCCCCGAGAAGGATCGCATGTATTGAAGGGAGATCAGTAGATTAAAGAATTTACTGGTTTGACTGTAAATAGAATTGTTTAGTATATATTCGAGGGATACATATAACTCCATTATAATGTTAAGACTATTTTCTGGGACGAAGCAAGAAATTTTTCAATATTGCTAATGCGACCTACAGTTAACTGGGCCTTAACGCCCGTCAGCTTGCTCCGTTAACTTTTTACACTTACATTAAAAGGCAATAGGAATGTAATCTCTATGGATCTAATTTAAAATAGAATAATTGCATTGCATAAAAATAGATAGAATTGCCCCCACGCAGGATCGAACTGCGGACCTTCAGTTTACAAGACTGACGCTCTACCACTGAGCTATAAGGGCTTGTTGTCACTTGTACTTTTCTTTATTATATTTATCGGAATTACGGATTCTTTTTCTTTCTCTTTTCCTTTTCAGTAGTGTTGCGGGTTCATTGTTCATTTGAATGAGCGAGCATCCAATGGAGAAGGAGAACCCATTCGATCCCGTAATCGTTCCTTCTTCTCTCTTCTCAATTTTTCACTTTCGAAATTATTCAATCTGAAACATTAATTTTTTTTTCCCTAACGAAATTATTCAATCTGAAAAATTAGAACGGCTTTGTTTGGCTTTAAACAGGATTTGGTCCACGAAATTTTCAAGCTTGTTTGGAAAAGAAGAGCTGCAGGTTTAATTTCACCTTTTCGTCTTTCCGCAATTGACCTTTATTGTTTTTATCTTCGGCTATCTCATTACGTATTTGATAATTGTTGCAGAGCGTGGGAAAAATGAAATATCTGAGAATATGGACAACGAGGTATATATAAATCGTTAGTCCTTTCCTTTTCACTGAATTCCTTTGTTGTTTCCCGAAATCTTTATCATTTTAATTTTTATCTGGTAAAATTAGAGTAAAAGATCTGGCTTTAAGTACCTTCAATGTTTGGGAATTTTGTTGGAAATATTATGTATATGGTTTAAGTGTGTGCTGTTGAGCTTGAAAGCATTGTGTAAATGTGCCTGTAGGTTGGGGCTAGCTCATCAAAGAGAACTCGGCCTACATTTGGTAAGAACTGGCCCAATAAATAACTGAAATTTGTTTTCAGCTCAACTATACCTCTATGTTGAAAATTAGCATGTATTTCTGATGACTTATGGAATCGTGGTTCTGAATTTGGATATTGATTCAATGGTCAAATATAATCTGCTAAGTTTTAGATTTTGTGAGCGAAATTGCTTTAGTTTATTTGTTTTGATATGTGTATATGCATGTTACTTGATGAACTAGTTGTTGATACATACTTTGAGATGGTTTTTCTTTTTATAAAATGCCGTGTCGATTAAGGCATGACCTTTCTGAATATTTCGGAAATAAACCAATTAGAAAGCGAAAAAAATCAATTAGTTTATTTAGGAACATCTCTTTCAATGTAGCCATCGTGGAATTATCGATGCCCGTTGTTTATCTGCTAGAAAAGGGATAAGAGATGAGAAATATAGGATTCTGGTGCTTTGTTACGACATTTTCACTACAGGAAGATTCACAAATTTAAATGTCACTCATGTCAAGTGGCAAGGATTTCTGAGCTAGATATTTCTTTGTGTTTTTACCTATCTCTGTTTCTCTATTTTATTTTACCAGGATTGGCTTCTTCATGATATATGAGATAGCATGAATCTTAAGGCAATGAAGTAGTTCGATTTCTGTTTTGTAACTTTATTTAGCCATTTTCCGTTCCTCGTAATAGCTTAGATGTGTTAGAAGATTAAGTGGGTTGTGAGCCTTGTGGCACGCAAGCTTTTCTGCATATTACCTCCTTGATAACAATGGCATGTCTAACCTTTAACAAGAACTGCATTTAGTCCACCTTCAGTAACTGTTTCTTATGCTGGTATTTGCATTTCCTCGTGTGTTAGACCTCTGCTTTGTTATATATTAGCTTAAAAATGGAACATGTTCTTTGGACAATGAGTTTTCCTTCTCATGTTGTTCTTCTGTCTTGATGTTAAAAGCTAATGCAAATGCACTGAAGCTGAGCTCTGAACTTCTGCGAGTCTTCGTAGCAGGTTTGACCATTAATGAAGCAAAATTATGTTACTTACGTGGCTAGACTTTCATGTGCATTCTTATTATCTTGCGATCTGTTTCTTTGATATAGAAGCTATACAACGTGCTGCTACTATTGCTGAAGCGGAGGGCAGTATCAAAATTGAAGCAACTCATCTAGAAAGGATACTTCCTCAGTTACTTTTAGATTTTTAAGGTACTTGAGAAGATCTGGAATCATAAACTTTAGTCTCTACGAGAATGCAGAAATGGGTATTATCCTCTTGAAAATTGGATGCCACTTTTCTTCTCTGAACATTCTAGATGTTGGATGATTTCTTCTGTAGCTCTTGGAGTAACTAGCAAATTTTGATAGTTTCTCTGTTTTTAGAATTTACGATACTCCAGGTGTTACCATATGCTAGTTCTTGGAAAAGGTGCCCCTGGGAAAAACTTCTTTTCTCAAAATAATCACAATTTTGTAATATCATTTTTTTTTAACTTTCTTATGGATTGAGGAAGTTTTAGTGCTAGAAACCATTATGATTGATTTCATTGATTTCTGTGATGACCCAAGGGGTCATTTTATAAAATTAGACTCCGTTCCATGCTTAATAGCCATAAAAGACTAAAATTAAATACCTCGATTTGCATGCGCATTCCGGGCGTGAAACCGGAAAGCTTTTATGTGGAAATATGAGAAATAGTGATTTTTAGAATTCAAATTTGATAAAAGTTGACTTTGGTCAACCTTTTGAGTAAACGGACCCGGATCCGTGTTCCGACGATCCCGGGAGGTCCACAGTAAAATATGGGACTCGAGCGTATGTCCGGAAATGAATTCCGAGGTCCCAAGTCTTAGAAATCAATTTTTGAAAGAAATTGTTTTGCTGAAATTAAAGAAAAGAAATAATGCTAAAACTCATTGATATCGGGTCCGTATTTTGGTTCCGGAGCCCGGTACAACTTTGTTATGACATTTAGAGGTTAACTGTGAAATTTGGTGAAAAACGGAGTTCGTTTGACGTGATTCGGACATCTGGTTGAGAAATTATGAACTTTAAGAGTTCTTGTTGAAAATGATGAGTTTTGAGGTTTAATTCATAGATTTACATGTTTTTTTCATGATTTTATCGCACGAGCAAGTCCGTATGATGTTTTTAGACTTGCGTGCATGATTTGTTTAGAGCCCTAAGGGCTCGAGTGAGTTTCGGATAGGCCACAGGGTGTTTTTCACTTAAAAATAACTGCTGGTTTTTTTCAATTCTGGTGTCCAGGTATTTTGACCTTTGCGATCGCACAGAGTAAAATTTGAGGCCTGTTTGGTACCCTGTGCGAACGCAGCTTAGTGCTTACGATCGCGGAGCACAACCCGGCCAAGTTGTGCGATCGCACATCCTACAGTGCAAATGCACCGAGTAAATCAGGCCTGGGGAGGGGAGGTCAATACCCTGTGCCATCGCACCCCTCCCATGCGAACACACTGCACAAATTTCCCTTACACTGTGCGATCGCACCTCTTTATCCGCGATCACATAGGTTCCCAGCCCAGCTAATATAAATACCTGTTAAAGAACGGGCATAACACTTTCTTCTCCAAATTTTTGAAGTTCCAGCCCTAAAAACGATTTTTTTCCAGCAATCTTCATCCCCAATTCATAGGTAATCAATTTCAAACCTTATTCTTTCAATTCTTTACTATTTTGTATCACTTTTGAAGCAAAAACAAAGAATTTTCATGGTAAAAATTTAGGTTTTGGGTAGAATTAGGGAATTTTGTAAAAATCGAATTTTTATATCAAATTAAGGTCGGATGTCAAAACTAATAGCATATTTGGGTTCGTGGGTGAATGGGTAAACATAATTTGGTCCGAACCGAGTTTCGACCAAGCGGGCCCGGGGTCGGGTTTTCACTTTTTTGAGAAAACTTAGGAATTTTTTTTATTTTTCAATAAAGTTATTTCCTTTAGCATTATTTAATGATATTAAGTTAATTTTGATTAGATTCGAGCAATTTAGAGGTGAATTCAAAAGGAAAAGCAATAATTGAGCAGCGAGTGACCTGCGGAATTGAGGTAAGTGTGTGGTCTAACTTTGACTCGAGGGAATAGAACTCTCCGCTTGTTTGCTATGTGAAATGCATGGGCGTGGTGTATAGGTGTGGTGACGAGTATCTATGCATCACCGAAATTGTCTGTTAAACATGATCCTTTCCCGTTCCCCACTTATTTGATCATTGTCTTAACTGTTATATGTTCATTATTGGTTCTATGACTATTTGGTCTGGTTGAATTGTTGTGACTATTTGGAAAGTGTATTGGTTGTTTGAGTTGGTTTCCCGGTGATATAAACATGGTTGAGAGGTTTGGTATTGTTTGTATAAATTAAAGGTATTTATATTTGATATTTTTGTTGGTTTCATGATTGAGAGGTTATTGATGAAGTTATGAGAATAATGCAGTTTATTATTTATAATTGTTGCGACAAAAGTATTGTGAAAGGCTTGACCTGTATTTGTGAAATCTTAAATAAGTTGATATTATATGTCTGGTGGGAGCGGGTTGCACGCCGCAACAAGGAGTGATAAGGGTGGACAGGTGGAATCGGGTTGCACGCCGCAACATGAGTAATAAGGGTGATATTTTAGGGAGGAGCAATAAGGGAGTTGGGAGCGGGTTGCACGCCGCAACAATGAGCGATAAGGGAGGACATTTATATTTTTTTTACTGATTTTCAAAGGAAATAAAGATTTGAAAAGCTAAATGTTTATTTTTAATGTTTTATTTTTTTTGAAAAACAAAGATTTGAAACTTTCTATGTTATATTACTTTTTTCATATTTTGGCACTACTTTTATTCAAAGTTAAAGTTTGGAATTTTGAAAAGTTATTTGAGAATTGATTATAGCTGAGTTGATTTATTTTGTTGCAACACTTATTTATTTATTTGTTTAGACTTCATGCTGGCTTTATTATTTATTGTTGTCATCGATTATATTGTTGAAGCCTGACTTAGCCTCGTTACTACTTCACCGAGGTTAGACTCGGCACTTACTCAGTACATGGGGTCGGTTGTACTGATACCACACTCTGTGCTCTTTTGCTTAGATCCAGGTGCTAGTCAGCAGTAGAGGATTTCAGGACGACCACCCGATTCATTTGGAGACACGAGGTACATCTGCCGGCGTTCGCAGATTCCGAGAGTCTTCTCCTATTTTTACATACACTGTTTTATATCATTCGGAACAGTTACACTATTTCTTTCAGCCATTATTTGTAGTATTCTTTAGTAGTTCGTTAATTGTGACACCAGACTCTGGGGTAGTTCTAGATTCATTTATATGATTGTTTCGTGACTCGGTTTAATTAATTAATCGTTTATTTCTCTTTATTGTTTGTTGGGAATTATTCTAACTAAGTTCATTTGGAAGTTGTTTATTTTTGCTTAAGTAATTAATTAAGAAAATTAGTCAATCGAATTCTAACATTGACTTGCCTAGTAAATGTGGTGTTAGGCGTCATCACGACCTCTAAGGTCGGGAATTTGGGTCGTGACAATTTCCTTGTCAAAGTGCAATTAGGATGGATGACTGTGAATTTGTGACATTGCACATTTTTTTCAGCAAGTACCTAAATCATATTCCATGTATTATGGAATCAATGTTTGCATATTATCCTGTCTAACAAGAGTTGTTAACTGACAATGCATGTATAATTCTCTCTAAGGTAAGTTTTTATTACACAGTGAGGGATGGAGAAATGGACGGTATTATGTAATTTAGTGCGGACATAAACCGTAAAGGAATAAAACAAAATAAGGTTTTAGTCCATGCTGTTGATGAGTTAGGACACAACAGTGTAAGATACAAAAGCTTCAAATGAAAATGGAAACACTAGCTTTTGAATTCAAGATTTGCGCTTTCTCGCTTTTAACTCTGATCTCACATCATAGAGGATTTTGGTTTCACACATTTAGGCGTTACAAAGTGATTACCAGGACAAGAAATCATGTTATCGGGGTCAGCTGCGTGCAAGAAAGAAAAAAGATGCACAAGTTTTTGCCAGACATTCTGAATAAGTTCGGATGGTATTACTGTGTTAGTGGTTATAATTCTATTTCCTCTTCGAATGATTTTGAATGCCTGTTGTATGATACGTATGGAACTAAACATTGATATGCTTGTTATTCATGCTTAAAATCTTCTATGATCTAGGGGTACTTGGTATGTTATAGATCAGTAACTTTTATTTACTGTAAGTTATCCTCTACCTACTTAAGGCTTGATCTGAGTTAACATGCACCTAACATCCTTTGGCTTATCCAGGGTGCAAAAGCAGGCAATCTTGAGAACCAAAAGCATTTGCTCCTCATACCCATTACCCATCAGCTTTGGATCAATTGCTCTTTTTGGATTCTCAGAAGTCATGACATATCTCATCCATTTCACTAAACCCATCCCAGAAGCGGCGAGCCTTGTAACGTTCACTAAACGATCCCGACTGCAATTCGATGACGCGCCGACCAATCTATTTCCCGTGTCCCCTCTGTGACTTGCTGGACGGCATCCTGTAAGCTCCCATTTTTCATGTACTCATAGATCAAGTAATGACAATCAGGTCTTAGCATATGTGCTAGCAGAGGAAGGAAATTCCTGTGTCTTATTCGGCCTACAATCTTAATTTCTGATTTAATCTGGCGCATTTTAATATTCAAAGCCTTGCTATCTTTCTCAGTGAGTTCTGCAGCATCCTTCGGGGGTTCTACGATCTTCTTTATAGCAATAATCTTTCCGTTAATTCCTGGTTACTCAGCTTTATAAACTTCTCCACATCCACCTTTTCCAATTTTTTCCAGTGATGCCAATCCTTCTACGTTCTCCAAAAATGCCAAGTCCTCGGCTTTCTTAATCAATGGACTGAAAATTGTTATACCTGAATCATCCCTGCTCCTTTTGATGAAAATCATAACCACCTTGAAGAGAAAGGAGAGGACCACCGCAGATAAGTCCCCTGCAAAAGATCCGGCCAGGAATCCAAGAATCCATACACTTACCTTCTTTTTTGTCTTGTTATGTTTGTGCAGTGGTACTACAATTTCACTAGGTCCTGGAGCTGGGGCATTTCCTGAATAGGACTGTGGTGCCATTGCAGATTTGTGACTTGACCTTGTTGAGTTTTCAGCAAGAACGTAACGCATAGGAACATAATCTTTTCGATTCAAGTCTGCTGATAAGTGCTCAATTTGACTTATGAAAGGCACCGGACCTTCAAGGAAACTATTCCCTGAAATTTGAGGTCAAAGAGGTTGTTGTTTTGAAGGGACAACTCTTTGAGCTAAGAAAGCTTGCCAATGGCAGGAGATAGAGTTCCCCTCAGTTCATAGGACTTGAAAACAAGCCCTGTGACTCTAAGCACGTATGAATTGTTTGTGAGTCGTGGTTCACATGATATTCCAACAGAGTTGCATGGGTTCTCTGTAGCACTACGTTGTCCAGGGATATGATATCTAAGCCTTTTTGGACAAGCAAAAGAGCACTATAATCTGGTGAGTAAAGGTTGAGTCTTGCTTGAACAAGAAGGATAAGAGTGAAGAGAGACAAAAGAGATAGGTGAGTAAGGCCATTGGGTGGCAGTTTCCGCCAGTTTTATGGTGGAATTGGGAGGAGAGAGGAGAGTGAGGTGCCACTGTGGTGCTTGTATATTGTTTGGTAGGTTCTATAAAAGGAAAGGTTGGTATTTATTTAAGGCAATAAGAAACAGAACAAAACTTCGTAAGTCAAGCTGGGACCGTGTGGAAAACTTGAGTCTCCCAGGGCCCCAATAGATTTAATTTCTTTCGCTCATTAAAGGCTGTAACTTTGAACTCAACTCTAAAGGAAAGGAAGTGACTTCAGGGTTGGAACATCAGAGCGGAGGCGGGAAATTCTAACCGTTGGATGCTCTTTAACTTTCCCACAATGATGGCTCTGTTGTCTTGGGGAGCGTTGAAGCTTGCTTCTTCGGAAGACTTCTCTTGGTCATCAATACGACCTGTTCTTAATAGAACCGATCTTATTCTCTAAACAAACCAAAATACCCAACAAGCATTAGCTCTCCCTGAAAAGGAGGTGATCCAGCCCACCCCCAACTCTAGCTGAAAAGCACCCTCCACCCACTTCCATTTTTCCGTGTGCCCAAAAGCCCAAGCCCTTATTATTGTTAAACGTAGCTGTCTGACTAGTAAAATTCCTCATTTGCCATTTCCATAACCCAATAATTGGGGACAAAATTTTTATATTCCCTTTTCTGATTTTTCTTGTGTGTTGCCTATTCAAATGTTTAGCTGCATTTTGGTTAAACTTATTAACAGATAAAATTTATTCATGTTTGAAATTTTAAACTATCAATATTATATATAAGCATTTCATGTAATGTATCATTTTTGTTGTTTCATAATTATTAGTCTTTATTATGCACGTATATTGCACGTGAATAAAGAAAAAAAAAGTACATACTTTGTATATGTATTTCATGTTAATTAACATAAAATCAAAGAAATATATTTATTATATTTGTGTAAGTTCGATGCACATTCTGTAAAATAACATAACTTTACACTAAGGTGTGGCTCCTTTGAGCAATAAATAGAAAACTGTTCTATTATATATGTCACACTTAGTATAAGCGAAGTGATGCCATTTAACTTTGGCTGGTAAGACTGTAAATTTCAGCATTTGGGTTTATAGTATTTATGCAAGTTATTTTATGCTTTGGATGGTGTAACGATTCGGTCGGTCGTTACGTAGAACTTGCATTAAAAATTACTGTTATTGACTTGTCATAGGTTGGTTATACTGTTATTGATGTGTTAGAGTTGGTAGGCTTGAAATCGGAATGGTTGTAGTGAGAGTTTAGTCGCTTAGTCTTAAAAATAGCCTTAAAATGGGAAAAATCGACTGAGGGTTGACTTATTGGTAAACGACCTCGGAATGCGAATTTTATGGCTTGGTAGCTTCGTTAGGTGATTTGGGACTTAGGAGCGTGTTCGGAATGTCTTTGTGAGGACCGATGTAGAATTAGGCCTGAATTGGCGAAAATTAGTTTTTGGCAATTTCCGGTCGGCAGTAGAAATTAGGGTATTGGGGTCGGAATGGAATTCCGACAGTTGGAACAGGTTCGTAATGTCATTTTGGATATGTCTGCAAAATTTCAGGTCAATCGGAGTTGTTTTGGATAGTTTCGGCATCGTTGGTGGATTTTAGAAATTTCAAAGTTCTTAGGCTTGAATCCGATGTAAATTTGGTGTTTTGATGTTAGTTTTGGTGTTTTGAGAGTGCAACTAAGTTTGAATGATGTTATGGGATATGTTGGTAGGTTTGGTTGGGGTCCCGAGGGGCTCGGGATTGATTTCGGTTGATTAACGGGCATTTTTGGACTTAAAGAAAGAGCGGGTTTCTGATTTTTGGTGCAGCAGATTTTTACTCTCTGCGATCGCGTAGGGGGAGCCGCGATCGCGTAGTTCAATCGAGAGGGGCAGAATTTTTACACTCTGCGATCGCATAAGTGTGCTCGCGATCACAGAGGTCGAGCATGTCAAGTATTGCGATCGCGTGGCCTTGCCTACGAGCGTAGGGTCATGGCAGGCGCGTGGGGGTGAGGTCAAAGGGGTTTCGCGATCGTGTGCATCTGGTTGCGATCGCGTGAGGTGGAGCTGCTGTGAACCGCGATCGCGTGGCTTTTGCTGCGATCGCAGTGAAGAAATCACTGGGCAGTATTTAAATAAACTCTCCGCGACTTAAACCCTTTTTACACCATTTTTGTACGGACATTTGGGGGCGATTTTTGAAGAGGGAAATCAATGTTCTTCATAGAGGTAAGTGTTTTGATCATTAAAACTCGTTTATGAGTGATTATTGAACATAATCTCAGTATTAATTCATGAAATCAGTAGAATAAGGTGGGTTTAGGGCTTGAGATTTTGAGACCTTTAGGGATTGATTTGAGGGGTCAAACGAACTCCGATTTTAGTGTTCTTTATATGTACGGACTCGTGAGATGATGAAAAATAGTTTTGTATAAAACTTTCTGAGTTTCGGGATGCGGGCCCGGGGGAGACACTGCAAAATAGTATTTTAGCCGGTTTTGAGGTAAGTAACGTTTCCAAACTTGGTTCTGAGGGTTCGAAACCCCGAGCTAAATGATTTATGACTATTGTTGAGGTGACGCACATGCCCAGTAACGGGTGCGCGAGCGTGCACCGAGTATTTGTGGTCTGGCTTATCCCATGACACCGCTTAGTGATTATTCCCTGATGATATCTGTGCTTCTGTTAATGTGGTAATTGTGAACCTGTTAGAAATCATGTTAAGTATAAATGCTAGGCTTCAACCCGAAAATGCTGAGACCCGAGTAGTCGTATATTACTGTCTCATTTCGTGATTATTTGATTCCATATACTGAGTCTTGTTATAGCATACCACTTCATATCTCAGTCCGAGTATGTTAATTATATGCATACTTATCATTGGGTCGGGTTGATGGAGGCATTTGTGATCCATGCGAGTGAGACTGAAGAGTAATGACTGAGTGAGGCCGAGAGCCTGTTATTGAGACAGTTATGAGATTGGACTGCACACCGCAGCGATATTAAATCATGCATTCGTTGGCTTGATGTGGCGCTTGGGCCACTAGGGCCCCTCCGGAGTCTTTACACCCCCAGTGAGCGCATTGATGATGACGGATGGATCTTCCCTGGGCATGGATCTTGTCCGAAGCTGATGTTATGTGAGGGATGAATATTCCCTGGGCATGGATCTTGTCCGAAGCTGATGTTATGTGAGAGATGGATCTTCCCTGGATATGGATATTGTCCGAGTGTTGCATTCCGGAGATGGATCTTCTCCGCGGGGGCTGAACTTGTCTTTTTCCTCAGTACGGCGTGACTACGGTCACCGGTGTTTATGCATATTCTGGGATGGAACTTCCCTGGGCCTGAGAGCCATATATAGTACTGAGTGGACTTCTGTGGGAGAGTTCTGAGCACTATGTACATTTTCACACTGTGACATGTTGGCATGTAGAACATATGGAGGTCTATCTAGTATATTCTGTTGTTATTTTCTGATAAACTGTGAACATGCCTAAATTTTGTAAGCTGATAATTTAATTATTGAGGTTTAGTCTGTCACTACCTCTCAGCCCATAGTTTGGGTTCGTTACTTCTGAGTTGGTGTACTCACGTTACCCCCTGCACCTTGTGTGCAGATCCAGGTACACCGGGACTCGGTAGTGGATATTGAGCAGCTGTCAGATTTTTCATTGGGGTTGTCGAGGTAGCAGCTGGCGATCGCGACCTCATCTTCTCTTCCTTATTCCACCTGTTGACTTATTTTGAGACTATGTTGTCTATTTCTTCATTCCTTATTTTTTATATATAGCAGCTCATGACTGAGTGACACCGGATCCGGGGTTGGAGGTTTTAAATTTAGTTTTCAAATATTGTTTTAAAACTTCAGATTCTTACTTATCAATAAATTTGTTTAAAATTATATTTTTACTGGAAATTGAATTTAGCTTAGTTAAAAAGGGCGGGTTGTCCGGTTCCACGACATGCACCATCACGACTCCAGAATTGGATCGTGACAGATGGTTCATTTGGAACTTTAGCTCAAAAATATGCAATTGGCAGCTAACTCTATCATAATATGCACATAAAACTCTGATTGAAGTATTCTGAACTATAATTTACGAGACTGAAATCGATAATGAAGTAAATAATGGTTATTTAGAAAATTGCCAGGGTTATTTGGGATTGAGTGAAAGTAACACACACACTTACAAGACCATGTTGGTCCCAATTAACCTCTACGTAGATTAGATGTATGACTTGTGTACGACTAATTCAAACTTTTAAATGGAAAAAAGTGCGTACATAATTCTCCTTCCATCGTTCATCCAGAATATCCCTACTTTTCTTTTGCGGTTTAACATCCAGATGAACATTTAGGAATTCCCTAAGCTTGTTTACCTAAAGTGTTTATTGGAATTAATTTCTAATTTTCGAAATTAATATCTATCATAATTAATTACGAATTATTCCACTAAAAATTCGTAATTGCACTCTTTATTCAATTTCGAAATTCGTCCATTAAATCTTATATAACTCCCCATGTTAAGATTCAGATACTAATCAATTAAATTAAATTACTGACAATGTAATTTCTTGATTATTTCCTTTAGACTTTCGCTTAACTTATTTCATGTGTCGGATACAACATCCACCGGCCGGGTTTACACATGAAAACTTATAAGCTTTCATAAAGGTGTATCATCAATCTCTAAACTGAGACATGAATTCCATCAATTAACTATTACTTCGCCAAGGTACATTATTATTATCCAATTTACCAGGCATATTGACCCGTGAAAGAATCTCGCCTTTTAATAAATCAAAATAATAATAATATACGCAACTAATAATAATTATATCAAGATTAAGGGTATAAGTACATTTAATGGCTAGAGAGTTTATTTTATTAAGTCAGTATAAAATACTTATCTCTACTTGGTCCGTTCAATACATACAAAATGTACTTGCACAAGAAGTTGGAATTAAACCATTCCCATAATCAAGATAAATTATATTTAATCCTGTGCTACAATCATCCATGATGGTTTGTCCAATTCCATCATTAGATTGTGAACTCAAACTTTATACTTGTGAACAACTAATTTTTGACCACACTCAAGTGTTATACTATTTTAGTGTAAATATTCCTTTTAGGCCTAATATTGACGTTTTAAGCTTTTATCTTACACTTAGTAGATTTTATTTAATTAAAATAAATAAATAAATAATA
>ML305880.1:0-40923 GCA_005239505.1 Nicotiana paniculata | reverse complement strand
TATTTATAGCAAAAAATAGTATAGAATTTGGGTGTGGTCAAAAAATAGTTGTTCACATCCATGAAAACCGTTTGAGCATTGGTTAGTCCAAAGGACATTACCAAAAATTCAAAATGGCCATAACGAGTTCTAAAGGCAGTTTTAGGAATATCCTGCTCTCTGATCTTCAACTAGTGATACCCCGACCATAAATTAATTTTGGAGAAGAACCTCGCACCCTGCAATTGGTCGAACAAATCATCTATTCGAGGCAATGGATACTTGTTTTTGATAGTGATTTTGTTGAGATGTCGATAATCAATACACATCCGAAGTGGCCCATCCTTCTTCTTGACGAAAAGAACCGGAGCGCCCCATGGAAACACACTCGGCCGAATGAACCCCTTCTCTAATAAGTCTTTAAACTGCTCCTTTAACTCCCTCAACTCTACTGGTGCCATTCTGTATAGTGGAATAGATATTGGCTGCGTGTATGGAAATACATCAATCCCGAAATCGATATCTCTATCTGGCGGAATCCCTGGAAGCTCGTCCGGAAATACTTCAGGAAACTCATTCACGACTGGGACGGACTCGGAGGCAGACACTTTTGAAGTGGTGTCCGCAAACCGAACCAAATGATAAACACACCCCTTTCTAATCATCTTCGAGGCCTTAAGGTAGGAAATAAACCTACCCTTTGGCACCACACCATTCCCTTTCCACTCAATAACTGAGTCGTTAGGAAAATCTAGTCTCATAATTCTGGTTCGGCGGTCGAGTTTAGCAAAGCACGAGTAAAGCCAATCCATTCCCATGATAACATCGAAATCTACCATCCCAAGTTCGATAAGATCGGCCGTGGTATCTCGAACACACGCCCTGCTGGAGCTGGAGGACGCCCTGAAGATGCGGCGACTGAAGAACTGGACGGTTGCGCGAAACCACTACCCATGCCCTGACTGGGCACATGGAAATTCCGCTGACTATGACCTCTATCCCCACACCCAAAGCATATGGGGATATCCAGGTAAGAAGACTTGGTATGGAACCTCCCACACTTAGGGAACACAGCCCTCCTCTGCTGCTGCAACCTCCCTTCTAAACGACAGGACTGATGGGGTATCCTGCTATCTTATCTTGGCCCCTAGCGGTTGCTCTGCTGATAACGGGACACTGATGGCGGTGCACTGGATGAGGACTGAGCATAAGACTGGGATGGCCCTGATGGTCCTCTCCCCTGAACTGGTCTCCCTCCTCCAACTGAACTCCCCGAGTGGCTCGCTGACCGGGCCCTGCTAATACTCTCCCTCTCCGACCTTATCTTCAATTTTCTAGCCTCTGTAGCCTGGGCGAATCCCACTATCTTACCATAATTCATGTCTGAGTGTAAGGCAACTATAACAGCTTCATTCACAACCAAGGGACTGAGGCCCTGAACAAATCGTCGAACTTTAGCATCCATAGTCGATACCAACTGAGGAACGTAATTGGACAACCTCACGAACTCCATGTGGTACTCCCACACACTCATATTACTCTGCTTGAGAACCTCAAAGTCCGTAGCAGGGGCTGCCGTAGTCTTGGCAGGCAAGAAGTGATCCATGAAAGCATCAACGAACTCATCCCATCTCGTCGGAGGAATTCCCTCCCCACGGCAATACTCCTACATCTTGAACAAGGAATACGCTGTTCCCATCAGCCTATAAGATGCTAACTCAACCCCCTCTGTCTCTGTAGCCTTCATAACCCGAAGCGTCTTGTACATTTCATCTAGAAAGTCCTGCCGATCGACCTCTGGATCAATACCTGAGAACTCTGGAGGGGCCAACCGCAGAAACTGGTTGACTCTGGAACCGGAGGAATCTCCCTGTCCGCTAGAGGACGCAGGGGAGACATGAGATCTTTGGGCCTGAGCGGCCACTAACTGGGTCAACATATGAATGGCTCCTCTGAGGTCCCCATCAGAAGTACCGGGACCTAAAGCTGGAACTGAAAAAGGATCAGGAGTATCGGCGGGAGGGATTGTAGCACCCTCCACCACAGCAGGAATAGGAACACTCTGATCTGGAACGGAAAGGCCAGATGGATTCAATGTCGGGGATTCGCTCTCACCCGCACCATCCGGTACACAATTCACAGCCACACTTGGGGCGGCATTGGCCTCTAGGCCGAGTCGAGCTCTCTTCTTTGGTTCCATCACTGAAAATTTTGGAACAGAGTACGAGTTAGACAAGAATATTTTTACTTTCCACTTCATCGCACGATATAGAATAACAATGAAAAGGGTGTTTCCGAAATGTCCATGTAGCCCCCTAATTGTAGATGTGGTCGACAACACACCGATAAGAAGGGCTATATAAGACACGACTCCGAGACATCCTAGGACACTTTTAAAACCTTAGGCTCTGATACCAGGTTTTTCAGGCCCCAAAATCGAGGGACGAGACTGGTGCCTAACCGAGTGAACACGGCCAACCGAACCTTATTTGCCTTTCCTATCCCACACGTTACCCTGCGATTTCAATATACATTATTCATGTGAAATAGCCATTTTAACTTAAGCATAAACTTAGGACTTGAATTCATTTCTACTTTTTATCATTCCCAACATAGGATGCCAATTACTTACGGAATACATACAACATTTACTAACGTGGACCACAATTCCGAACCGTATGCTTACTACCCAAAATATATGTATACATTACCCACATTGTGTCTACGGAGCCTCTGCGAATACAAAAGGGTTTATATACTACTTGCCGGTAACAAGGCCCCGGCTATACCTTACACTACACCATAAACTCAAAATAAGGCGCATGAGCCACACATGGTCTCGGGAGACTAGAATAGCTGACGGAAATGAGAGGAGGCATTACTGACGGTGGGCTGAATTACCTGCTGTAGAACCACCTACATTCATATAAAAAGATGTAGCGCCCCTGGTAAAAGGGACGTTAGTACTGTGGAATAGTACTAGTATGTATGAACAAACTTTATCCCAAGTACAATCAAACAGTACACAATTAAGAGACAGTAATAGAACCAATTAATCAATGCACGTGGAAAGGAACAACCAAATCAAACAAGTTTCACAATCTCTTATTTTCCCCTTTCAACATCATCATATTCAAGAGCTCATAAATTTTCATTTCAGTAGTGATAATGACCACATTCCATCCTTATTACCTCGCCAACCCTTATTAACTCGGCCACCCTTATCACCACAACCCACACCTTATTACTTCGTGTTGCGGCACGCAACCCGACCCTGCCTGACAATTTAATCCATCCTTATCACCACAACCCACACCTTATTACTTCGTGTTGCGGCGCGCAACCAGACCCCGTCTGACAATTTAATTTCACAACAACAATCACAGACAACTTACATCACAAGAATCATCATTTCATAGAACACAAGTTCATATCAACGATTTATTTATTTGGGCCCAAGAAACTATAATTCTTACCAAGCAGTGATTCATGTACACAGTGTTGCCATAATTGTTCAATTCACTTACATCATTTCACAATAGTTTTTCTTTTCGTTTCTTGCCACGCACGGTCTTTAGCCCTTATATACTTTCCCACACTTGGGCACATCAACAATCTTTCATTCATTACACATACTTTCATATCGATACCCTCTAGCATTTACGAGCTTTGCACAAAATGAAATAGGCACATCAAAACACTTTTCACAACCTCATATAGCACGGTAGCATGACAGTCAACTAGGACAA
Organism: Nicotiana paniculata; assembly: GCA_005239505.1. NCBI lineage: Eukaryota > Viridiplantae > Streptophyta > Magnoliopsida > Solanales > Solanaceae > Nicotiana > Nicotiana paniculata. The sequence goes on along the minus strand of ML305880.1, from coordinate 37,195 downwards.
TCAGGGAATGGAATCTTACGTTTCAACACATTTCAACAATCAATTCACATATTTCCAAACAAGTTACACATGCCGTATATTTCGGACCCAACAAGAGGATTCTACGAAGGTTAAAGTTAGCCATACATACCTGGGGTTGAAATTCCTTTTTAACTTTTACTCACAAATCACCGGACCGACTAGTACCGTCAATCTAGTTCACGGTTAAACATATTCAACTCAGAATTGGAAATCATGCATGCAATTTGAATTCTTTTAAGCATTTTATCGAATTCTATGTGACCGCTTAGATTACCAACCCCTTATTTGCGAATTTTACCCCAACCCACTTCCTCTTACTAGATCATGGACATTAACGATCATGCATGCAAGGTATCAACTTATATTTCAAGAAGCAATTCATGAGAACCTCCTTTTTGTTAAAAACCTGAAAACTAACGAAAAGGGTTGGGGATTCTTACCTGTTAGAATGAAGAAGAAGATGAATACTCAAAATTTCTAGGCATGAGTGACTACGAAAAATCCAATTGATAGAGATGAAGTTTTCTCTCTCAAAGAACCCTCTCTCCCCTCTCTATAATTTTGTTCAGAAAGTGGTTAAAAATGAAGGGGAGGGGTGTTTTAATGAACTGGGATCGGGTTTTAAAAATTAGAAAAATAGGGCCCGACACAAGAATGCGGTTAGTAATGCAATCGCACTCCTGACATGCGGTTCGCAGAATGGCCCTCAAGATGGGCAAAAATTCAAAACACACTGCCCAGGTATGCGACCATTGTGCGGTCCGCATACACGTTATGAGATCGCATAATGCGTCGCTAACTTCCCTCCCAAAATCAAAGGCAAAAATGTGACAGCTATGCGGTCCGCAGAACTGAAATGCGATTGCATATTGGACTGCATAGTTGACCTCAAATGGGGTAGTGATCTGCCCGTGTATGCGACCATTATGCGGTTGGCATACGTGTTATGCGATCGCATAGTGCGTCGCATAACACCCACTTTCTGGGAAATTTTATTCGTTAAGACTCGGGGTACTTTTTACTCAATTTAGGTCTGTTTCAAAAATTTTCACAATAAAAACAACTCGGGGACTCATTCGCTATTATTTTTAAACAAGAAAATTTTACGGGTCTTTACAATTGCCAAGACTCGAATTGACGTGAGTTATGCACTTCAAAAGAATGAAGGTGAAAGTGACTCACAACTGACTCTGCAAAAGTATTGGGAAGTTTGAAGTATATCATGGATTTTACGCGACCAGATATAGCATGTGCTATTAACAAACTGAGTCAGTTTACAAGTAATCCCGATCAAAATCATTGGACGACAAGAAAACGAGTTTTGGGGGTATCTAAAACATACCCAAAATTATGCTTTGCATTATAAAAAATATCTATCCGTGATCGAGGGATATAATGATGCAAATTAAATCACCAGCTCATCTTCAGTTAAATCCACGAGTGTATATGTTTTCACAATAGGGGGTCGAGCAGTGTTGTAATGACCCGACCGGTTGTTTTGTGTTCTCGGGCCCCGTGCCCCTAAATGAGACTTCCCGTAGTTGCTTTTGCTGATTTATAACTTTCAGGGACGGGTGGTTCGAGGTTTGGAGGAGTGTGGGGGTGGTATAGGAACACTTAGCTCTTTAAGGTTGGCCTTAAAGGCCAAGTTTGACTTCGGTCAACATTTTTAACAAACGACCTCAAAATAGAGATTTGAAGGTTCTAGTGGGTTCGATAATGATTTCGGACTTGGGCGTATGTTCAGAACGAATTTTGGATGACCCGAGAGCGTTTCAGCGCCAAATTGTGGAATATGATTCCTTAAGTTCAAAATTGAGGTTTAGAATATGAATTTTTGTGTTATCCAAGTCCGAATGGAATTCCGAACGGGAATAGTTCCGTTATGTCATTTATGACTTGCTCGTAAAATTTAGTGTCATTCCGAGTAGTATAGGTAGGTTCGGCGTGTTGAAGGCGAATTCAAGAACTTAAAGTTCTTAAGTTGGATCCAATATGTTTTGGTGTATGATTTTTATATTTAGCATTGTTTCGGAAGTTCCGAAGGCTCGATCAAGTCCATATTATAATTTAGGACTTGTTGGTATATTTGGACGGGGCCTCGGGTGGGCCCGGATGCCATTCGGACATCGTGCGAGGCAAAAACCAGCCTTAGAAGAACTGCTGGTGCACCAGATCTGGTGTGACCGAACCTGCGACGGACCAGCCGCAGGTGCGAAGACCGTAGGTGCGGTCAACGCCTCGCAGGTGCGGCCTCAGAGGGGCTTCCTTGTTCCGCAGGTGCGGGCCATTTCCCGTAGAAGCAGAGCCTCAGGTGCGGACTCCCTTCCGCAGGTGCGACCACTGGCCCCTTCCCATTTTTCGCAGGTGCGGTCCTGGCACCGCAGGTGCGAAGAAGGCAGTGAGGTTGTTTAAAATACAGGACTTAGTCATTTTTGAACCATTTTTCTCATCTTGGACGATTTGGAGAGCTTCCAAAGGGGAGATTCGACCTAGCAATTGTAAGGTAAGTAATTCCTACCGTAAAGTGAGTTTAATACTTGAATTTTTGGGTAGATTAACACAATAAATTAGTGGAAATCATAGGTTTAGAGTAAAACCTAGGGTCTTGATAAAAATGAGAATTTACCAAGGAATTTGTTATGGAATCATGCAAAACTATATAATATTGATCCTTAGGTTATGGGTGATTGTTTTCCTTGAAAATTTTCGGAACCCGAGCATGTGGGCCTGGGGGTGTATTTTGGGATTTTGCAAGTTAGGTTGAAATAATCATTTAAATAGGGGAATTGTGGACTTTTGAGCTTAAATTGATTTATTTATGTGATGTTTGGCTAGTTTTGAGTCCTTAGGCGACGAATTTGGAGTTTCGGGCGCGTTCTTGACCCGGAAAGTAGGCTTGACACGAGGTAAGTCTCCTTTCTAACCTTGTAAGAGGGAATTGTCCCCGTAGGTGAATATAATGAATTATATGCTATTATTTGTAGGGGCTACGCACACACGAAGTGACGAGAGTCTGTGCGTAGCTACTACTATGTTATGTCGGGTAGTTTAGGATTCACAAGCATGCTTTATGTGTCGTGTTTATAATCTTAACGATAATTTAGGTTTCCAAATATCATTGACATCATTATGTGCACATCTAGAAAGTTACATCTCGCAATTTAGACTATTGATCCTTCTTTGTAAGAACATTTTCTACTAATCTCCTGATTGTTCTGTTAATTATGTGTATATATACGGGAACCCGCATCGCATGTATGATTCGCGAGCGGGCTATCCCTACTATTATGTTAACCGCGTCACATGTTCGATTCGTGAGCGGTGTAATAGATGTATCTATTTTTCGAGCCGTTCGACCCTTCGGCAGCACTTTGGAGCTTTTCTTTTTGCTAATTCTGTCTATATTTTTCTCAGACAGTAGGACAGACTTTTATTCCTTTCGGTGTTATCTACTAGATGCCTGTAGACTTGTGACACTAGTCCTAGCACACACACTAGTGGACCATTATTTTGCGATGTATTTATTAAATTATGGCATTTTTTTGGAAAAGTTAATGAACTCACTAGTAGATAAATGTTGGCTTTCTTGACAATGGCGTTGGGCTCCATCATGACCTGGGTTAGGATTTGAGTCGTGACAAGAGTCTTGGAAATCATTGATAAGTAGGAATTTTGACCGCTTATTTACTCTCTTTTAGTTGTGTTTTAGCTCAAAAATACTTAAAGGTACTCCCGAGAACTAATGAAATGAAATTTCTTGCAGGAATATTGGGAAACTAGCCAAAGAAGTGAATATTAGATTTTAATCAGAGAATGCGGATCGCACAACTATTGTGCAGCAACAGAAGAGAGATCCAGAGAGTTTGAATTTTGGGCAACCTGAAGATATGCGGACCACACTATTATTGTGCGGCCGCACTGACAATTGTGCGTCCCGCAAATGACCAGAATCAGAGAACCCTGATTGAAGATGTGCGGACCGCACAATTATTTGCGGCTGCATAAGAAGGTCCAGTCCCAACCCAATCTCAAGTGGGCGGCCGCACTCAGAAATGTTCTGTCCGCACAAATAGATGAAGTGCAGGTGCATCCCACTTTTATGCGACCGCAGAAGGCCCAATTGACAAGTCAAGCTTCGAGTGCGGACCACACTCAAAATTATGTGGCCACACAACCTCCGCAGAGGCATTTTTATCAGATATTTTCAGCTTAGTATAAATAGAACTTTATGTCATTTTTAGGTTAAGTTGTATCAGCATAGAGCACCTGAGCCATTTTCTTTACTGTTTTGAGTAATGTTGTACTAGATTAGCTTCTAAACATTAGATTTTCTTTCCATAATTAATTATTATGCGTTCTATCTTAATTTATTCTTTTATTTCTTCATTTTCTATGAGTAGCTAAACCCTTAGCTAGAGTTGTGACCCAACCCTAGTATGGGTACTTAATGAGTTATTGATTTAGGGCTTATTTAAGATTGGGTATGTGTTATTTATCCTTGTTCTTGTTTAAATTCTAAAATTAATGGTTGCAAACATTGATTCATGCCTATTTGACCCAGTCTCTACTTGAGAAAGAGAGACTAAGTCTCGGAAACCTTCGCTAACTAGGAATTGGGGTGAACCCAAGAAATTGATAGCCCAAATTAAAGAGTCGAACCCTGAGATAATAAGACCCGACTAGAGAATTTATCACTTGCTTTGTGAAATACCCATTTCGACTTGAGAAAGCCAAATTGGGCAAAGTCACTCATACTACAGAGAGATATAGAGTGAGTAATTGAGTGTGATTGCTATATTGTATCCCGATCAACCAAACATGCCCTAAAGCTTTAAATCCATTAGGTAACCAACTAGGCGGAAGTCGCAACCCTAGATCCTTTTATCATTTAAAAAACAACCAAAACAAAAATATTGTCTCCTAGTTTTATAATTGCAATCAATAGCTCAAAGTAGAAGTAGAAACAACAAACAAGAAAGTGGAAGAGTAATCCAGGGCATATCATACTATTACACTAAATATATACCTAATACCAATTCTAACTCCCCGTGGATTCGACCCCGACTTGCATTGGGTTTTTATTATTTCATCGACCACCTCACTACCTATATTTGTGGTGTGAGTTTGGACGAGATCAATCATCCAAACAAACATGCATCGCCCATTCTACAATGGAATCTGAATTCAGAGATTTAGATAAGGTCGATGAAGAAGTTGAATGGATCCGGAATTTCTTGGAAGATATTCCATTTTGTCCCAAACCTTTGGCACCTATTTTTATACATTGTGATAGTCAAGCGACAATAGGTAGGCCAAGGAGCATTATGTATAAAGCAAAATCTCGTCATATACGAAGGAGACACAATACTGTTAGAAAAATACTCTCTAGTGGTGTTATCACGATTGACTTTGTAAAGTCAGGAGATAACGTGTAGGATCAACATACAAAAGGCCTATCTAGAGAGGCAGTTGAAACATCATCAAAGGGAATAGGGTTAAGGCCTAGGAGAAGTCATCATGACAGTAACTCTACCTAGCAGACTAGAGATCCCAAGAGCGAGGTTCAAAGAGATCAAACAAAGTTATGAATGACAGTTCAACATTGTCAAATAACTCAACCCATTCTCGTGATGAAGACAATGTTAAAAAATTGAGGTAAAGTATTAAGGCTTTTTGATGAGTCAATAAATCTTAAAGCTTTTTAATGATTTGCTAAGTCTGGAAGTCCTGCCCCGCTTTAGGGCGGGCAACTTCCAAATCTCCAATGTGATGCTTACACTACTTGAGCAGCGGGGATTCTTCACATGGGCTCCAAACCAAAATTCTTACAAGCATCTCAAGGGGTTCGTCGATACTTGTTGGGGGAGCAAGCAAATAAATATTTTCGAGGATGTACTGCGTTTGGTGCTATTTCCCTTTTCTCTATGGGGAAAGGCATTGGACTGGTTTGAGAGATTACCCAATCATTCCATCCATACTTGGGATGAGTTGGTTGAAAAGTTCATTGCCAAATTATCTCTCCGGGGCACATGGCTACACTACGGGATGAGATTCTAGCGTTAAAGCAAGATCCCAATGAGCCATTGCACGAGATTTGGGAAAGATATCGTACTATGGTTAAAGAGTGCCTGAATAATGATATGACCGAGGCCATGATCCAACAAACCTTCTACAGGGGGATCAACACAAAAAATCAATATGTGGCAAATCAACTCGCTGTAGAAACTTCAAGAACACGCCTTATCCCAAAGCTTGTGAAATTTTGGATGAGATGGCGGATACTTCATCGCCATGGAAAAGTAGGGCCAATGTTCCTCAAGGTGACCCAAATATCATTCACCTACACAAGAAGCTACACGATCATGAGCAAGCTATTTCCAAGTTGATAACCACAATGAACCAATTGGCCAAAGCTCAGCTTCAACAAGTTCAAGGGCCGAACCAAGTGAATGCTATGGAAGGTGTGAATATGATTATGAACAAGAGACGACAAAGAGGTTAACAAGTACAAAACCGTCCGGAACAATTTAAGCAAGATGATAGTGGGTATGACCAAGGTGATTCGTATAATGAGCAAGAACAAGAAGTGCAATATGTCAACAATTATCAAGGTCAAAGAAATGATGCTCAAGGACAAAACCAAAAACAATGGAGATTACAAGGAAATCAAGGAAATTGGAACAACCAAAGCCACCGAGGCAATTAGAGTGGTGGTAACAACAATCAGGGTAAATGGGGAAATAAAAATAATCATGGAAAATGGAGTAATCAAGGTATTCAAGGTAATTGAGGAAGAAATCATCAAGGCAATTGGGGTGGCAACAATCAAAGCAATTGGGGTGGAAAATAACCAAGGGGGTTGGAAGAATAATAACCAAGGGAATCGGGGGTCGGGCTTCCAAAGTCCCCCAATGTATAAACAACCAAGCAACCAGCCTCCATACCCATCACAATGTTCTAGTTCCTCCAGTAATGAAATGGGACGGACTGAAAATATGTTCAAGCAAATGCTGGAGAAAAATGCCGACTCTGATGCTCAATTAGCCTCCCACAACACTTCTATTCGCAATTTGGAGGTTCAACTTGGTCAAATCTCTCAAGCTTTAAACACTCATCCTAAGGGGGCACTACCTAGTGATACGGTGGTGAACCCAAACGATGGGAACAATATGGGACATGCCATGGCCGTAACCACGAGAAGCGGAAGAGGTGGAGATGCAACCACCTCAAATCAAATGAGAATTGTGTATGATGATGTGTTGGTTCAAGAAGATGACACTCCAAGTAATGTGGTTCAATCTAACGAATAAGTGAGGATTGACATTGATGAAAGTGTGGAGGAAACCCAAGAGGAAATGAACCCGTCGAGGGAACACGTGATTGACATATCGGATCTGATATTTCAAAAGACCAAAGCACCAAAGTCAAGGCCACCTCCTCCATATCCTCAAAGGCTCACAAAGCAAAATAGTGAGAACCAATTCAAGAAATTAATTGATATGATGAAGAGTTTGTCCATTAATTGTCATGACCCCAAATCCACTAGTTGTGATGGAATCTAACTCAACCCGCTGGTTAAGGCAACTAATAACTAACCAATTCTAATAACATTAACAAAATAATTAAACGAAGGTAATTTACTGAATCTTATACATCTCCCAAGGACTGGTAGTACAAATCATGAGCTTCTAAGAATAGAGTTTACAAAACTGAAATGAAATAAATACATAGTATGTTTGAAAAGTACATAAACAGAGTTTCATAATCTAAGGCTACCCCAAACAAATGAGGCGACTTCATCAGGGACAAATGTACATCATCAAATCCAGTAATAATCGAACACAGCAACAACAACAACCAACATCTGCATGCAATGTGTAGAAATGTCGTATTAGTACAACCGACCCCGTGTACTGAGTAAGTAACAAAACTAACCTTAGGTTGAAAGAAGTGACGAGTTATCACAAGGTCGGGTCCAATACCGATATTCTACAACAATTCATAACGGCATAATACAAGTAATAAAAGGGGTGTCTCAGAAGTAAAATTCTCAACTCTTCCAGAAAAATAGGCATGCTTTTCAAATATCATAGAGAGAACTCAAATCTTTTGCCGAAAATGCTGAAATACAGGTAAGTTTAAAAACTGTGATTTTTTCCCCAAAATCCTTTCAACAATAAATAAGATGTTTCATTTTCTTCTTATTTACAAATAACAAGTATAAAATACCTCTCTATGCTCACATATCAGTGTGTATAATAAGTCATGGATGATGTGATACGATATATCATGAGGAAAAGTGAATCTCTATGCCTGTATGTCATGTGTGCATGCAAATGCCCTGTATCTCAGAGATGAATCATGTAATCTCGCTCTCAGAGTACTCAATCTCACTGCGCAATGCTTAGTACACTCAGACACTCAACGTTGTACAATAACCATTGCGGCGTGCATCCCGATCCACACACATTTATAGTCGAGTGCGCTCACTGGGGGTGTTCGAACTGCGTAAGGGCACCTACAACCCAAGAGTATAATTCGCAGGGATAACACATGTGATGAACGGACAACTCATGTGCTGCATGAACAACTCATGTGAAGGACAACCCACGTTCTATAGTATCAATATATGGATCCGCACAGACAACTCACGTGCTGCACGGACAACTCACATGCTGCACAGACAACCCACGTTCTATAGTATCAATATATGGATCCGCACAGACAACTCACGTGCTGCACGGACAACTCACATGCTGCACAGACAACCCACGTTCTATAGTATCAATATATGGATCCGCACAGACAACTCACGTGCTGCACGGACAACTCACATGCTGCACAGACAACCCACGTTCTATAGTATCAATATATGGATCCGCACAGACAACTCACGTGCTGCACGGACAAGTCACATGCTGCACGGACAACTCACGTGCTATAGTATCAGTATCAACACAAACAAGCCCCCGGCCTCACTTAGTCATCAATCTCTCCAGTCTCACTCATGGGATCACAATGTCATGAAACTAGCCCAACAACAATGATATGACGTACCAACAAATAACAACTGAGAATATGATATGAATGCATGAGTATGAATGAGTACAAAATATCAATGAAATCAGTGAAATGATAGCAAGATCGACCACTATGGGTCCTAAACGTATTGGCATAAATCTTAAAACATGGTATCTAGAATGATTGACAGCTCATTTATTTTATCACCTGGTGAAAACATAGATATTAACAAAATAGGACCACTAAACAGTGCCATAGAAGAACAGAGTCCCAATTCACATGGTGCACGCCTACGCGCCCGTCACCTAGCATGTGCGTCACCTCAATACCAATCACATAACATGTATTGCGGGGTTTCATACCCTCAGCATAAAGTTTAGAAGACTTACTTACCTCGAACGAGCCAATACCAATGCCGAGCAAGCCAAGCAATGCTCCAAAGATGCCATCCCGCATGTTTTGACCTCCGAACGGCTCGAAACTAACCAAAAACAACTCAATTACATCAACAAGGCTAAGGGAACCAATCCCAATCAAAAAGAAAAATCTTGAACCAAAAACCCAAAATCGGCCAAAAATCCCAACTCGCAACTGCACCTCGGAACCCCGAAAAACTCAAAAAAACTAACAACCCATTCGATTACGAGTCCAACCATTCTAATTTCACTCAATTCCGACTCTAAATCTATGTTCAAAACTCAAAAATTCATATTATGAAACTTTAGGCCAAAACCCCCAATTTCCTCTTTAAATCCACAATCCAATAGCTAAAATCGAAGATAGATTCATGAAATATAATCAAAACCAAGTAGAGAACACTTACCCCGATTCATATGGTGAAAATTACTTCAAGAATCGCCTCAATCCGAGCTCCATAGCTCCCAAAATGCAAAGTTGGCTGAAACCCCTCGAAATTGAGTTCTTATAATCTGCCCAGGCGTCCATCTTTCGTGAACGCAGAAAACCCATCGTGTTTGTAATGAAAAAAATACCCAACCACCAAAACACTCTACGCATTTATGGTTCACCCGACGCGAACGCGATGACCACAGATGCCCCAGCTTCGCGAACGCAACTTACCTTTCGCGATTGCATTGAAGAATCCTCCAACTCCCAGCTGCCAAGCCTCAACACTACGCGCACGTATAAACCTGCATGCGGACGCGAAGAACACCACATCAAGTCAACGCGAACGTGAAGAAAAAACCGCTGCACTGACAAAAATACGCATCGCAAACGCGTTGCTCCATCTGCGATCGTGAAGCACAGCTGAAAAACCAGAAAACCAGCAATAACAACATGGTCAAAAAATAGTCCGAAACCCGTCTGAAACTCATTCGAGCCCCTCGGGACCCCGTCCAAACATACCAACAAGTCCCATAACATAACACAAACCTACTCGATTTCTTCAAAACACACTTAACAACATCAAAACGACGAATAACACCTCAAATCGAGATCTATGAACTTTAAATTTCAAAAACTCGCGCCGAAACGTATCAAATCATCCCGGAATGAACCCAAATTTTGCACACACATCCCAAATGTCATGACGAAGCTATTCAATTTCCCGAACCGCAATGTGGATGTGATGATCCAAAAGGTCATCTTGTGTAATTTAGCAGAAATTGTGTTCCGATGCCCTAAAAAGCCTTCGCTATTCTCACCTCATTGTGCGTGCATAGCTCGAACGCATAGCCGGGAAGCTTTTATGTGGAAATGTGTCGAACTGTTGAATTTATGATAATTAATGGAATAAAGTTGACTTTGGTCAACATTTTTTGTAAATGGACCCGGACCCGTGATTTGACAGTCCTGGAGGGTCCGTCGGAAAATATGGGACCTGGGTGTATGCCCGAAATCGAATTCCGAGGTCCCGAGCCCGAGAAATGAATTTTTAAAGGAAATTATTTTTTGAAAATAAGAAAGACTTTTGAAAATGAACTTTGATGTGAAATCAGCGTTACCGGGCCCGTATTATGGTTCCGGAGCCTGGAACAGGTTTAATATATGATATGTGAGTTATCTGTCAAATTTGGTGTAAAACGGACTTGAAATGACATGGTTCGGATCGGAATTGGAATATTTGAGCTTTATGAAGTTTTAAGAAAATTCTATGATTTTTGAGGTTTAATTCATTGTTTTGATGTTATTTTAGTGGTTTAATCAGTCGAATGAGTTAGTAGGATGATTTTGGAAGTTGTGTGTATATTTAGTGTCATTCCAAGTAGTATTGGTCAGTTCGGCACATTGTTAGCGAAGTCTAGCTTAAGGTTCTTAAGTTTGGTTCCTGGGGTTTGGTGGTGTGATTTTGAGTTTTAGCATTGTTTTGGGTGTTCCAAAGGCTCGAGCGAGTCCGTGTTATGATTTGGGACTCGTTGGTATATTTGGACTAGGGCTCAGGTGGGCCCAGGTGCCTTCCGGTCACCTAACGGGGCTAAAAACCAGCAAACACAACTGTTGGTGCACCTGTTCTGGTGTGACCGCAGGTGCGGTTGTCCAGTCACATGTGCAGGAGCATCGCAGGTGCGATTACCCAATGGCCTGGCCATTTATCGCGGGTGGGAAAAATATTCCGTATGAGCGGAGCCGCAGGTGCGGTCTCCACTCCGCAGGCGCGGGACAAGGCTCCCCAGTCCATTTCCGCAGGTGCGAGATTTTTCTCGCAGGTGCGGGACCGCTCCTGCGGTCCCCGAGCCGCAGGTGCGAAATCACTGTTCAAGCAGTGTGTTTTATATACGGGTTTAAAACCCATTTTTCTCATTTCTTTCTTCTTCCTTGGGCGATTTTCCTCCATTATTAAGGCCTAACGACCTGGTCTTCTAAGGTAAGTGAACTCTACACAAAAATTAGCTTGGTGCATGGATTCTAGCTTAATTACCTACATAAATTAGTGCAAAAATCAAGAATTTGGGTAGGAACCTAGAACTTGTAATCATTTGAGAATTTTCTGTGAATTGGACATGAAATCAAGTAAGACTTGTATGTTAATGATCCTTAGGCTTTGGGTGAGTGTTCCCTTCCAGAATTATTGGAATCCGAGCGAGCGGGCCCGGGGTCGAATTTTGGTATTTTTGGAAGAATGCTAGGAAATGGATAATTAGGCTATGAGATCGATTTATTGAGTCATTATTGATATACTTAAGTTAATTATGTCTAGATATTGTTGTTCCAGAGTTGAATTCAAAAGGAAAGGCGGTGTTAGAGGCTTGATTGCTATTTTTGGACCCGAGGTAAGTGTCTTGCCTAAGTTTGGTGAGGGAATAGGTATTGTATGTTATGTGTTAAGTGTTTATCATGTTCAATGCATAGGTGAGGTGATGAGTACCTATGCATTGTGTGTCAAGCATGCCCGTGAGTCTATTTTCGATAAAAACCTTATTATTTCTTCCATGTTCGTTATAATATGCAATAGTCTCTACTTGGAAGTTGATTAATGTTGAAAACTCTGGTTGATGAACTCATGATGTATTGGTTCGATTGAGAACCCAATTGTAAAAGATATATTTGAAATGATTGGTTATAGCTGAGACCCTTGTCGGACAATCGTTACGATATTAACTGATACTTTCCCTTGCCGGGTGATTTTGAATTGTATTTCACTATGCTGTATTCCTTGCCATTGATATTGTCATTGTTTTGGTAAGGAAGAGGGTAAAAGCACGAAGGGTGATGCCGTGTCATATTTTATATTGTTATGCACGAGGGGACATTTCGTGCCATATTTTATATTGTTATGCACGAGGGGACATTCCGTGCCATGATTGTGATGTTTTATGCACGAGGGGACATTCTGTGCCATGTTTATGTTGTTTATGCACGAGGGGACATTCCGTGCCATATTCTACATTATTATGCACGAGGGGACATTCCGTGCCATTTATTTTCACTATTTAATTTGTGTTGTTAATTCCCGTTATTATTTTCGGATATTTTAGGCTGTTGTTTTCGTTTCCGTCATTTCAGTAATTGCTATCTCTTACCCCCAACATGTTCTTCCCCATAATTGTATTCTTGTTTAGCTTCTACTATACTATTGAACTGCACATGTACATTTTGTTGTCGTGTCCTAGCCTCGCCACTACTTCGCCGAGGTTAGGCTCGGCACTTACTCAGTACATGGGGTCGGTTGTACTGATGCTACACCTGCACTTCTTTATGTTGTGCAGATTACGCAGCCGAACCCAGTGGACATCACTCGTGGGGGACATCACTAGTGGGGGTGTCCTAGTTCTTCATTTCTGTCTTGTTTTTCCTCTAGTTTCAGAGACAGTCATGTATTTCCTTTCAGACTTTGTATTTAGCACTCCTATGGACAGTTCGTGAGTTTGTGACTCCGGGTTTTGGGAAATTATTGCGACGTTGTACTATGTTGTCTTTACTTAGTTTTGAAACTTTATTTATTTCCGCTGTTAAGTTGAGAACTGTTTTTAGCTTATTCTATTAATTCAATGTTATCATGTTAGTTTAACTATACACATTGGCTTTTCTAGCGGGTTCAACATTAGATGCCATCACGGCCCGGTGGTGGGATTTTCGGAGCGTGACAGCGGATCGGATATCCTCAAAGTCGATTTCCGATCAAACTTATGAACTTTCCAAACCTTCAAATTTCTAATTTTTGCCAATTTGCTGAAACCTTCTAGAAATATTTAAATCCATATCCGGGCATATGCCCGAGTCAAAAATCACCATCCGAACCTAACAAAACCATCAAAACTCCGTTCTGAGGTCAAATTCACAAAAAAGTTAAACTTGGTCAATTCTTTCACCTTAAAGCCTCAACAATGAAATTAATTCTTCCAAACTGATTCCGAATAACCTGAAAACCAGAACCGACGATTCACATAAGTCATAATACACCACATGGAGCTACATGCCCGTAAACTGCCGAGCGAAGCGCAAATGCTCAAAACGACCGGTCAGGTCGTTACATTAATGTGCCGCTGGTTGAAGCGTTGTAGAAAATGTCAGGATATGCAAAGTTCATGAAGGATTTGGTAACAAAGAAAAGATCAATGAATTTTGAAACGATCAAGATGACACATCAAGTTAGTGCTATTGTGCACTCAATGGCTCTGAAATTGGAAAATCCTCGCGCCTTCACAATCCATTGCACTATTGGGAGCTCCGATTTTGCCAAAGCTTTATGTGATTTGGGAGAAATTATCAACTTGATGTCATTGGGTATTTGAATATGAAGAGGCCATTGGGAATTATTGATAACGTGTTAGTTCACATTGATAAGTTCATCCTTCCAGCGGACTTTGTGATCCTTGATTGTGAGGTTGACTACGAGGTGCCTATTATCTTGGGTAGAACTTTCCTTGCTACGAGAAAGGCCCTAGTTGATGTGGAAGACAGTGAGATCACCTTCTACTTGGGTGATGAAAAAGTGGTTTTCCATGTGTGCAAATCGACGTGGCAACCAAATAGCAACAAAGTTTGTTCGTTATGGATTTGGTGACCAAAATAATTCTTGATTATGCTAGTGTTGTGATGAATGTTGAGGATACCTTAGAAGCTGTGTTGATTAATCATGATGAGGATGAGAAGGAAGGCTTTGTGGAATGTGTCAATACTTTGCAAGGAATGGGGTCATATACTTATGAGCCCCGAAAATTGTCCTGAGATCTTGAGAACCAAGGAGCCTCCCACCTTTATCAACAAAGCCCTCAATCGAGGAGCCTCCCACCTTTACCTTCAGACCTTAGGTATGAGTTTCTTTCCCCTTGTTCCACTTTACCTGTTATTCATTCCTCTTTCTTGACTAACGTGCAGGTAGATTCTACTATGGCAGTGCTCCAAAAGAGGAAGAAAGCTATAGGTTGCACATTGGCGGATATTCGGGGTATAAGCCCCGCCTTTTGCATGCACAAGATTATTTTGTAGGAGGATGCCATACCCTCCGTGGAACATCAAAGAAGATTAAATGAATCAATGCAAGAGGTAGTGAAGAAGGATATCATCAAATGGTTGGATACCGGGGTTGTTTACCCTATTTTCGATAGCTCGTGGACCTCTCCGGTGCAATGTGTCCCAAAGAAAGGGGCATCACTGTGATAACAAATGAAAAAAATAAATTGATCCCCACAAGAACTATCACCAGGTGGGGAGTGTGCATGGACTATAGGAAGTTCAACATAGTCACTCGGAAACATCATTTTCTGCTTCCGTTTCTTGATTAAATGTTGGATAGGTTGGCCGGACGTGCTTTTTATTGCTTTCTTGATGGATACTCCAGCTACAATCAGATTCTTATTGCTCCTGAGGACCAAGAGAAGACCACTTTCACATGTCCCTATGGTACTTCCGCGTTCTCGCGGATGCCATTTGGGTTATGCAATGCACCTGCGACTTTTAAACGGTGTATGATGGCTATCTTCACTGATATGGTGAAGGACTTTCTTGAGGTTTTCATGGATGATTTTTCTGTGGTGGGGAATTCTTTTGAAGAATGCTTGGACAACATGGACAAGTTGTTGGCAATATTTGAAGAAATTAACTTGGTTTTGAATTGGGAGAAATGTTACTTCATGATCGAGGAAGGATTTGTACTCGGTCACAAGATTTCAAAGCATGGTATTGAGGTTGATAAAGAAAAAATTGAAGTTATCTCCAAACTCCCTCCGCCTACATCTATATAGGGAGTGAGGATCTTTTTGGGTCATGCGGGGTTCTATCACCGATTCATCAAGGACTTTTCTAAGGTGGTAAACCCCTTGTGCAAACTTTTGGAGAAGGATGCCAAATTCCATTTCAACGATGATTGAATGAAGGCATTCGAATTGCTCAAGTATAAGTTGACTACTACTCCTATTATCATCGCACCGAATTGGATCTTACCTTTTGAGCTCATGTGTGATGCAAGTGATGTGGCGCTTGGAGAGGTATTGGGGCAACATATCAACAAGATCTTCCATCCGGTCTACTATGCTAGTAAGACCATGAATGAGGCCCAAGTCAACTACACAATGACCGAAAAAGATCTCCTTGATATTTTCTTTGCTATGGAAAAGTTATGCCCGTAATTGATGGGTACAAAGGCGATTGTTCACACCGACCATGCGACGCTTCGATATTGGATGACCAAGAAATATTATAAATCAAGACTAATGTGGTGGGTACTTCTTTTACAAGAGTTTGATATAGAGATTCAAGACCACAAAGGGAGTGAAAACCATGTGGCGGACCACTTGTCTTGGTTGGAAGAAGAAGGGAGACCACATGATGTCCTTGAGATAAATGATTCATTTCCCGAAGAGCAACTCCTATCCATTTCTACGATCGGGATGCCATGATTCACCGATTTAGCTAATTATCTTGTGAGTGGCATTGTACTGAATGAGTTCTCTTCAAACCAAAGGAAGAAGCTCAAACGGATTTCCTTGACTATCATTGGGATGAGCCCTATCTCTTTCGGATTTGTATCGATGGTGTGATTCGACGATGTGTATAGGAAGAAGAACAAATGGGAATTCTTGAGGCTTTCCACTCTTCGCTATATGGTGGTTACCATGGTGGAGAAAGGACGACGATAAAGGTGTTATGTTGTGGATTCTATTGTCCTACTCTTTACAAGAATGCTAGCAATCTCGTCAAATATTATGATGAATGTCAAAGGGCCGGTGGAATTTCCAAGAAAAATGAGATGCCCCTCACCACCATCTTGGAGATTGACATTTTTGATGTTTGGGGCATTGATTTCATGGGTCCGTTTGTGAGCTCTTGTGGGAACACTTATATATTGGTAGTTGTGGATTACGTGTCAAAGTGGATTGAAGCGGTGGCTTTGGCCAACAATGAAGCTCGGAGTGTGGTAGAATTTTTGAAAAAGAACATCTTCACAAGGTTTGATACACCAAGAGACATTATTAGTGATGGGGGATCACACTTTTTCAACAAAGCTTTTGATAATTTACTCTCAAAGTAAGGTGTCACTCACAAAGTGTCGACCCCCTATCATCCTCAAGCAAGTGGACAAGTTGAAGTCTCCAACCGGGAGATCAAGAGCAATTTGTCAAAGACAGTGAATGACAACCGGGCGTATTGGTCGAAGAAACTTGATGATGCTCTTGGGCTTATAGGACAACTTACAAAACACCAATTGGTATGTCTCCGTATCGGTTAGTGCTCGGGAAAGCTTGTCACTTACTGGTGGAACTTGAGCACAAGGCTATGTGGGCATTGAAGAAGTTTAATCATGAGTGGGATGTCGCCAACAACTTAAGGGTGGCATAGTTGAATGAGCTTGATGAGTTCTGGTTCCATGCATATTCAAGTTTTTACTTGTACAAGGACAAGATGAAGTATCTCCATGACAAGTATATCCATAATAAAGAGTTCAAAGAAGGCGATCTTGTGCTATTGTTCAATTCACCGTTGCGGATGTTTCCGGGAAAGTTGAAATCCAAGTGGAGTGGCCATTTGAAGTTGTGCATGTGACACCCTTTGGTGCATTAGACTTGAAGAACAAAAAGGATGAAGTGTTTAGAGTCAATGCTCACTGGGTGAAACATTATCTTGGAAAGGTTGATGATGGACACGTTGTGGCGCTGCTTCATTTCAAGTGATTGATGGTAACCTGTGTCGTGCCGTGATGTTAAATCAGGCGCTTCTTGGGAGGCAACCCATGTTTCTTTTCATTTTTTTCATTTTTCTTTTCTTTAGATATGTTTTGTATTGAGCTAACTAGTTTTGAAGTGAATTGTAGGAACAAGTGTGTATTGCAGGGACAATCTGGAAAAATTGGCCAAGTGTGGAACTTATGCGGGACGCACCAACTGGGGACCCAAAATCACCAACTCTCTGAAGTTTGAATTTGCAGAAGAAGGCCAAAATGCGGCCACACACACTATTATTGGGACCATACAAGGATATACGGCCGCACTCAGTTTTATGCGGACCACAAAGTTCCGCTCATGCACAGGTAAAGAGTGCATACCACACTCATAGTTGTGGGACCGCACTCAGGTGAGATCTTGACCGATTCTGCTAGGGTATAAATAGGGCTTTTCACCACTATTCACACTTTACACTCTCTGAACTCCCAAGCCCTAGAAAACACTATGCATCCCTAAAATTGTTCAAATATCTCACTCAATTCATCAAGATAGATTCTTACCTGCATAATTCACTACTGGTATGTTCAATTCATGTAAATTTTTGTTCATCTTTCTCAATTTTTGTCTTTTGTTTCCTTTGATTAGTTTAGTTAATTTTAGGCCTAAAAATGTCAAATATGCTTAATTTGTTCTTCAAAATCATGTAGGTAGTTTCATAGATGCTCATTAGGGACTGGGTAAACCACTAATCTTGTTAATGTGTGCACACTATGCTTAATCTGTGAAAATTTTGCAAGAACCCTAAGTTCAGTGCCGAAACTATTCGAATTGTGCGGCCGCACACATTTTTGTGCAGTCCACATAACTGGCAAATAGTGTGTAGAAAGTGTTTGAAATGTGTGGACCGCACTCAAAATTTGGCGGTCCGTAGAAAAAGTGTGAGGCCATATGAAAATGTGTGCAACCACACTTTTAACTTCAGAGAATGAGTACTTGCAGGCTTGGACTTGTGCAGCCGCACTCAAAATTGTGCGGTACGCACTGCATCAGTAATGACTGCATGTCTACAATTGATCTTCTTTTCAACTATTTTTCTTGCTTTGAATTCAACTGATATATGTAACTTGTATTGCAAACAATGGTTAGATCACATGGTCTAGGAGATACATAAAAGGGGAGAGGTGAATCCTCCCGAGGCAGGGGTAAAGGCACTCACCCTCTAGCAGTGCATTACAAGCCCATTACTAAGAAGCATACAACAGGGTGCGAACAACCCAAAGTTCTAGAGGAAAGACACTACCGTAGTTGGCCAGTCTGACGAGCCAGCAATGATAGGTTCAGGGGCTGCTGCTGAGCCATCTACATCTCCCATGCCTTCCACAGCAGTCGAATCTTCCACCAGGACAACCACCATGCCACCACCTTCATCCTCTAGGGCACCCAGTTCAGTTCTAGTGCCATACTCATCCACCTACCCTCTCATTGAGTTGTGAGACCCCTAGACTTTGGCGAACCTTAACAACTGGATACAGACAACCACTTCTAAGCTATCTAACATATCCAATACTGTTGCAGCACAGTCCTCTACTCCAACAGTATCACAGGTACCTCCGTCAGTGGAGGAAACATTGAAGAAGATTCTGGACAACCAGAAAACTATCATGGACACTCTAGTAGCTCAAGGGGGGGAGGGTGCCATTTAGGAGTTGGTCAAGCAAGTGAAGAAGATGAAAAAGTCCCAGGCTTCGAAGAAGACAGTGGAAAGTTTGAGAAAGGAAGTGAAGAAGTTAGCAACACCAGGTGACTTGCCCTTTGACTTACTGATGGAGTCAGGTCCATCAATACCAGTTGATCATGCAACACAATCAGCAGAGGCACCATCAGTAGAGACATCAACTGTCTAACATATCCAGTACCGTTGCAGTGCAGTCCTCTACACCAGCAGTATCACAGGTACCTCCGTCAGTGGAGGAAACATTGAAGAAGATTCTGGACAACCAGAAAACTATCATGGACACTCTAGTAGCTCNGGGGGGGGGGGGGGGTGCCATTGAGGAGTTGGCCAAGCAAGTGAAGAAGATGAAAAAGTCCTAGGCTTCGAAGAAGACAGTGGAAAGTTTGAGACAGGAGGTGAGGAAGTTAGCAACAACAGGTGACCTGCCCTTTGACTTACTGATGGAGTCAGGTCCATTAGTATCAACTAATCCTGCAGCACCATCAACAGAGGCACCATCAACAGAGGCATCAACTGGCCAGTTTGACGAGCCAGATCTCACTGTCCCCACTGCTGATGAGATGTTTCAGCTGCTCACCAACCCTGCGGTCCCTCAGCCCGGAGATGATGATATACAATTAGAAGATACTAAGGATGGTGATGCTTCCAGTTACCCCTAGACCACATAGGGAGTTTTCTTTACTCTCTACCCTCTTATGTTTTAATTTTGCTAAACATTGAGGACAATCCTTGTTCTTTTTATGGGGGATGGTCTATTTTGATATTTTGGATTATTTGGATGACTGTTTATGACATTTGATTACATTTTGGGCCTGTAATAACTTAAATAATTTTCTTTTCTTTTTTCTTTTATCTTTATTTTCTCCCTCATTATGTATATAATCATCCCTCTTGTATATATTCATTTGCTTTACCTTCAGTAGTTTATTTCATAGCTTCTTCATTTTGCTTTCTAATAGTATAGCTTATTAATTACTTTATTAGCTTCTTTTTGATTTTTTAGATTCTTCTTATGTTTTAGTGAACAATAAGCCTTTGGTTTTCTTAATTCCACGTTTCTTTCCAAAGGTGGGTCTTGTGTGAACCGGGTGACTCTTCCCAACGATGGATGGCGTGACAACCTTCTTAAGGGATTGTGTCTGTTTGTGTATGTTTAGGTAGAAACAAGTAGTGTTAATGAATAAATAAGGGCCGAGCATGATTCACTTGGTACCAACACACTTAACTATGAGCTTACGGTTAAAAAATAGTTTTTGTAAATAAATAGCTATAGTTAGTGACCTTGTGACTTTTTTGTTGACTGAGGCAATCATCGAGTGGTTTAGTTGAACCATTAGTGAGTTTCAATGTTTAATGCAGTTGTTGTGGACCCTCGACTCTTTCTCTTTAAAAATCCGGTTACGTGAAAGGTGAGGTATTTTGTTACAACTCCACGTACCCGTGCAAATGGTCTAGAACTTGCTCCGAATGTTTCTAGGAAAAATTCTAAGTTAGCTTGGCTTGAGAAGTGACTGTAGGCTCTCCTTGGCCCATTTTGAAACCTTCCATGGCCCACCAATGATATCATCCTTAGTAAACCCTTTTGAGCCTAAAGCCTTTTTATTCGATAACCACTTTACAAGTCGTTAACCGTTTTTAGGGACTCTCTCTTAGCACCCTACTTTTATTTAGCACTCATGTGATTCAAATGGAAAAAATATAAGTTTGGGGAAGAGACGAGGAGTTTAAAGATGGTTTCAAGACACAAAAAAACAAAAAAAATGAAGAAGAGGAAAAGGCAAAGAAAAAGAAAGGAAGAACAAAGAATAACACACAAAAAAAAGTGAATAATGTGAAAGGGTTGAAAAGATGGAAAAGAAAGCAAAAGTGCAAATCATGGAGAAAGCAAAGAAGGAGATTGTAAATAGAATGAAAAAAAAGAGTGATTTCAAGTCTCTCTAATCCCCCTAAGGGAAAAGGAAATGACTAAAAGAGTCGGCAAAGTATGAGCCAACAAGAGAACATGAAGTGCTAAAGGAAAGATGAACTGATTCCAATCCGATATTTTCCTCCTTAGTCCAAAAGCATTCATTATATGCCGAAAAAACCTACGTTATTTTGAGCTGAGCGAGCTTACATTAGTGTTGATTTACATGAAGGGCAAGCATATGGTACATAGAGCCGGGCTTGTGACATTCTTTTGAGAGTGATGAGCGAGTCCTCCTCGAGTCATTGTTTTGAATTCTTCATTTGTGAGTGAGATGAGTTTCCAGAGAGCATAGGAGGAGGAGTTGGGATCCACAGTGACTTGCATGAAAGTGAGAGCTTCCTTGATGAACAAAGTCAACCCTTGATGCTCAAGTGTACATTAGAGCCATTTGTGCTTCAACATTCAAATCATATGCTTGTTAATGATTCATGCGTGTGTGGGTAATTGTTGGTACCAATTGATTTGTGTTCAACTCAACTTAGGCCAGCTGACATATCTCTTTTTCTAGAGGAGGTAGGAATTGCCTTAATTGCTTGAGGACAAGCAAAAGCTTAAGGTTAGGGGAGTTGATAAGTAGGGATTTTGACCGCATATTTGCTCTCTTTTACTTGCGTTTTAGCTCAAAAATTCATAAAGGTATTCCCGAGAATTAATGAAAGGAGCTTTCTTGCAGGAATATTGGAAAATTCGCCAAAGAAGTGAAAATTAACTCAAAAAGGAGTCAAAATTGGAGAAGGACCAAAACAAGGCACAAATGCTTACAGTATAGACCGCACAATACTTTGTGCGGCCACAAAAAATGAAGAGGCCCTATTAGATTTTACTTAGAGAATGCGGACCACACAACTATTGTGCGATCGTAGAAGAGAGATCCAGAGAGTTGGAATTTTGGGCGGGTTGAAGATATGCAGACTGCACCATTATTGTGCGGCCGCTGGATGCCAAGTGTGGATGCACTAACAATTGTGCGGCCCGCAAATGACCAGAATCAGATTGCCCTGATTGAAGATGTACGGACCACACCATTCCCAATCTAATCTCAAGTGTGTGGCTGCACTAACAAATATGCGGTCCGCACAAATAGATGAAGTGCGGCCGCATCCCACTTTTATGTGACCGCAGAAGGCCCAGTTGACCAGTCAAGCTTCGAGTGCAGACAAGACTCAGAATTATGCGGCCGCACAACCTCTGCAGGGGCATTTTTGTCAAATATTTTCAGCTTAGTATAAATAGAACTTTTTGTCATTTTTAGGTTAAGTTGTATCAGTATAGAGAACCTGGGTCATTTTCTTTACTGTTTTGAGTACTATTGTACTAGATTAGCTTCTAAACATTAGATTTTCTTTTCATAATTAATTGTTATGCATTCTATCTTAATTTCTTCTTTTATTTCTTCATTTTCTATGAGTAGCTAAACCCTTAGCTAGGTTTGTGACCCAACCCTAGTATGGGTACTTAATGGGTTATTGATTTAAGGCTTATTTAAGATTGGGTATATGTTATTTACCCTTGTTCTTGCTTAAATTCTATAATTAATGGTTAGAAACATTGATTCATGCCTATTTGACCCAGTCTCTACTTAAGAAAGAGAGACTAAGTCTCGGAAACCTTGGCTAACTAGGAATTGGGGTGAACTTAAGAAATTGATAGCCCAAATTAAAGGGTCGAACCTAGAGATAATAAGACCTGACCAGAGCATTTATCACTTGCTTGGTGAAATACCCATTTGGACTTGAGAAAGACAAATTGTGAAAAGTCACTCAAACTACCGAGATGTATGGAGTGAGTAATTGAGTGTGATTGATATATTGTATCCCGATCAACCAAACATGACATAAAGCTTTAAATCCATTAGGTAACCAACTAGGCGGAAGTCGCAACCCTAGATCCTTTTATCATTCGAAAAACAACCAAAACCAAAAATGTTGTTTTCCAGTTTTATAATTGCAATCAATAACTCAAAGTAGAAGTAAAAACAACAAACAAGAATGTGAAAGAGTAATCTAGGGCATATCATACAATTACACTAAATATATACCTAATTCCAATTATAACTCACTGTGGATTCGACCCCGACTTGCGTTGGGTTTTTATTATTGCATCGACCGCCTCACTACCTATATTTGTGGTGTGAGTTTGGGAGAGATCAATCATCCAAAAAAACATGCATCGCCCGTTCTACAATGGAATCTTAATTCATAGCTTTAGATAAGGTCGGTGAAGAAGTTGATTGGCTCCGAAATTTCTTGGAAGATATTCCATTTTGGCCTAAACCTTTGGAACCTATTTGTATACATTTTGATAGTGAAGTGGAAATAGGCAGGACAGGGAGCATTATGTATAATAAAAAATCTTGTCATATACGAAGGAGACAGAATACCGTTAGATAACTACTCTCTAATGGTGTTATCACGATTGACTATGTAAAGTCAAGAGATAACGTGTCGGATCCACTTACAAAAGGCCTATCTAGAGAGGTAGTTGAAAGATCATCAAAGGGAATGGGGTTAAGGCCTAAGAAAAGTCATCATGGCAGTAACTATACCTAGCAGACTGGAGATCTCAAGAGCTAGGTTCAAAGAGATCAAACAAAGTTATGAATGACGGTTCAACACTATTAAATAACTCAACCCATTCTCGTGATGAAGACAATGTTTAAAAGTCGCGTTAAAGCATTAAGTCTTTTTGATTAGTCAATAAAGCTTAAAGATTTTTAATTATTTGCTAAGTCTGGAAGGATATGACCATATAGCGTGTCTATAGAATTACACATTTAGGAATCACTTATGTGAGTGTGAAGTGTAAGCCACAAAGGGAATGAAAGTAAAGGCCCATTCTCTAAGCACTCATGAAACCAGGCGGTGTTCATGGCTGAAACGAACAAAACTGTGAGAACCATAGATGGTTACGAATTGATTGTGTGACTTATATTGTCTAGGTATACAACAAATCTCGATAGTTCACAGATATCAAATCTACCGATTGACCGAGTATATCCGATAGAAGTTCACTACGGAAAGTTCAAAGGGAAACCTACTTATCCAGATGCAATTAATTCTTGCATGTAAAACACACATGCGTCCGTGCATTCCTTTATTTTATACCCATTCCCCATTCATGTGGGGTATTGTTGGTTTTTAAGTTTGGTGTAGCTTAAAGAGGGTGAATGGGAAATGGAGGGAAGATGAAATATTTGAGTTTTCCTCCTTGGCAAAGGGACATTGTCCCATATTGGAGGAAGAAAAGACTTTTGATGGGTATATATACATTTTCTCTTCTTCTAGCTCTTAAAGAGTGAACAATAAGGCAAGCCTCACCCCTTCGTCATCGTCGTCACTCGCTTGGCTCGGCTTCGGCTTCGGCTTCAGATTCAGATTTGGATTCGAATATGGTTAATGATTGATTGATTGATTAATATTTTTGGACAAAATTCCTTTCAATTAATTAATTAAATTAATTAAAGAAAATTCAATCGGGAATAACAAATGACCCGCGACGTGACATGGTCCGGTCCATTTTATTTCCCGGATTATTTTAAATCCGTTTTCTATTTTCCCGCAATTGTTGAAATATTCTAACAACTATGGTTGTTTCTGAGAAGTTGCAAACCTTTTTAGAAACAGTTCCAAATGGTCTATAAATATGCCTTGAATCCCAGAATGCTTACTAAATTTTCTAATTATCTTCTTCTTCTTATGCACAACATTTTCCAGTGTCTTTTACGACCATTGAGTGATTCGACGTTCACATGAGTGTTTGGTACCGATACACTGGTGAGTTAAATCGTTCTATCCTGAGAGGATAATATTCCAGCACTTCAGGTACTTGAGGGGAATAATTTCCTTAAGGACACACTTTGCATTCAGTGGGCTCGATTTATTCCTATATTGTTTTCATAATTTATTTCATCGTACTGGTTCTATTAACTTTCTGTTTCTATTTTCTAGAAATTTTATTATTTTATTATTTATTACAGCAATACATATTGAATAACAATCTTAAGGAAATTAGTTTATTATGTTCTGTATTCTGTTTGTGGAGATTAAAACCTGTGTGGTTTTCTACTCTTTCTGAATTTTACTGTTATGATTTAATGTAACGACCCAGTCGGTCGTTCCGAGATTTTAGCCCCGTTTCCCCCGTCTCTGCTTCATTTTATGTGAATCAGCTTCATTTATGTGTGTTGGGTTGGTTGGTCCAGGTTTAGAGTGGTCATGGTGAGCATTGAGGCAATTAGTCTCTCAAGGTAGCTTAATAGTTGAGAAAGTCAATTGAGAGTTGACTTATTTGTGAACGACCTCAGAATGCAGATTTTTTTGCTAGGATAGCTTCGTTAGGTGATTTGGGACTTAGGAGTGTGTTCAAAATATTTTTGTGATATCCGGTGTAGAATTAGGCTTAAATTGGCGAGAGTTAGTTTTTGGCGATTTCCGGTCGGCAGTGAAAAATAGGCTATCGAGGTCGGAATGAAATTCAGGAAGTTGGAACAGTTTCGTAATGTCATTTTGGATATTTTTGCAAAATTTTAGGTTAATCGGGGGTGTTTTGGTTGGTTTCGACGTAGTTGGCGAAATTTGGAAGTTTCAAAGTTCTTAGGCTTGAATTTGATGAAAATTTGGTGTTTTTGTGTTGTTTTTGGTGTTCCGAAGGCTTGAATAAGTTTGAATGATGTTATGGGATATGTTGGTATGTTTTTTTGGGGCCATGAGGGGCTCGGTATTGATTCGGATGGTTGACGGGGAGTTGGAGTGAGTTTTGGAGAATCTGCTGTGTTGTTTGCTGGTGTTTTCGCACCTGTGGAAGGGGGAGTAGCAGATGCGATCAAGCAGGAATGGAAGGTGAGGTCGTAGGTTCGAGTTTTTCCTGTATAGGAGAGGTCTGCAGGTGCGAGGCACCTGCGATGTCGCAGGTGCGGAAAAGTTGGTCGTAGGCGCGAGAATGGGCCAGTTAAGCGAGTTTCACATACGCGCACCCTGGGACTGCAGGTGCGCACCCTGGGACTGCAGGTGCAGGTCCGTAGGTGCGGTTAATTGTCTGCAGGTGCGGAAATGACTGTGCAGAATAGTATAAAAAGGACCCCTCCGCAAAATTTATTAAGTTTTCATCAATTTGCATGCGGGAGGAGTTCATTGAAGGTGGTTTTGAGAGAGATTTTCAAGGTTCTTCAGCAAAGGTAAGTTCTTTGATTGTTAATCCCGTTCATATGCTATTTTTTTAAGATTAGGCTTGAAAAATTAAGGATTTGGGTAAGAAAAGTTGGAAAAATGGGAGGAAGGAATTGAGATTTCTTTTGAGATTTTGGAATGGCAATTGTGGTCCGAATTTGGTGTTCTTAGTATGTATAGAATCGTGGGAGGACGAGGGTTCTAATGAAGTAAAAAAATTTTGGATTCCGAGAGATGGGCCCTGGGCTCGGGTTTTGGCTAGATTCGGAGAAATCAGGAGCCAATTTGAGGGGAAAAGGCATAGCGGACTAGTGTCGCGGCCCGGTAAAGGTAAGTAATGGTCTTAAATTTTGTCCTGAGGGTATGGAACCCCGGACTGCATTATTTTCTCACTGAATTTGGAGTGGCTCACATGTCGGATGACGAATATGTGGCGCATGCTGATTTTTGGATTGGACTAGGTCCTCTCCGCGGCGACTAATGAGTCGCATATTTACTCAAAATCTTATGTTAAATTATGTTCTAAAGATTTGTGAAATATTTGGGCTATAAGTCGTGTTTGGGGCCTCGTGCCGATCTGTTTAGACCCTTTAAAGGTGTTTTACTGCTGTTTTCCTCACTACCTGTTGATGGTTTTAGTGCATCATTGTGCATACTGTTTTATTTGAAACTCAGCCTGATTTACACTACATGAGCATTAAAATGATTTTTTTGGGTCGAGTACCCCATTCTACTACTTCGCCCGAGGGGATTTTCGAGTGGTTCCACCGAGTGTGGCCGAGGGCCAAGAGTAATGGTGAGGTGTTGAGTGATATTAGCGCTTGGGCTGAAGGATCCCCTCCGGAGTCTGTACACACCCCCAGTGAGCGCACCGAGTGCGGATGATTGAGTGGTTGGGAGGCATGAGTGGCTGTGAGGTGCTGAGTGCTTGTGAGGTGCTGAGGGATTGTGAGGCATGCCCGAGGGGCTGATTATGAAACATGTTTTTGCCCGAGGGGCTACTTATGATTTTACTACATTCATTTGCATACCAAATCTTTTGTTTTAAAGTTACTAAAAATGTGCATTGTTTTAAGAATTTTTATGAATTTGATTTCGAAGGCATGATGATTTCGTATATCTATGTATACTATTGTAAAGTAAGGCTGTCTATATTGTGATATTGATTTTTGTGTGATTCCTTGCTACTTAAACTTGTTTTATTTCCATTACTACTGAATTGGCGTACTCACATTACTCCCTGCACCTCTGTGTGCAGATTCAGGAGTATATATATATATATATATATATATATATATATATATATATATATATATATATATATATATATATATATATATATATATATATATATATATATATATATATCGCAATAGAGTCGGATCGTGGCTACATAGAGGTAGCTGTCCAGCGTTCGCAGCATCTCTGCTTTCCCTTCCTGTTGTATTTATCTTTGATTCGGAGTTTTGTATCTTAATACTTTATTTTGGCTTATTTCATTAGATGCTCATGACATGTTGGCTCCGGGTTTTGGGGATGGCAATACTGTGTATAAAAAAATTTGGCCTATTATATTAAGTGAATTTCTGTATATTGTTATGAAATGCTTGAAACTTAAATGAGATTTTTGAAAAAAAAATGTTAACACGCGATAGTCGGCTAGCCTAGTTCCACGGTAGGCGCCATCACAACCGGTTAGGATTTGGGGTCGTGACAGCTTGGTATCAGAGCCCTAGGTTACATAGGACTCAACGGTCATGAGAAGGTTTAGTAGAGTCTTGCAGATCGGTACAAAGACGTCTGTACTTATCTTCGAGAGGCTGCAGAACCCTTAGGAAAATCTCACATTTTTAAAATTCTTGTCATGCAAATCCATCGTATCCAGCCAAGAGCGTAATTCTTGAATTCCTTCCATGTATTAGAACGCGCCTGAGAGCACCTGGTATCAGCTGTTCATCGACGACTCGTGGTTTCCATGGGTGAGATGTGATTTTGGCATGTTGGTAATGGGCCAGTCTGGAGGACTTGGGGCCAGATTCATTCTGTGGCTTGACTTCTGAGATTTTTGTTGTGTGGGAACATGTAATTGGGGACTTGTATGTTAGTTCATGTTCTTATTGATGAGAATTGGTGACTAGATGCCTATGTGGTGGGTGTGAATTGATGGTTAGATGTGTTCAGACTGTGAACTGTGACGAAAGGGTTGGCTGGAAATGTGGTAAGATCTATTGAGTGTTTGATTTCTGTCTCGATTTGGTATATGGACTGAGTTGTGAGTATGTTGGAAGAATTCTCATGTTGTGTAGTTGTGGAGTGAAGCGGATTCTCTGTTGGGTTATGAGTTCCTGGCAATGTCTTATGAGTTGATGGTTTGCCCCAGTAATGTTCATGTATTTGATTGACGGTGTATTCCAGCCGTATTAGCGCTCCTTGTTATCGTATTTATTGATGGCGTCCTGGCATATTTGCGTAGCCAGGAGTAGCATACTCTGTATCTGAGGATGGCATTATAAGGATTCAGGGAGGAAAGGATCTATGCCAATTTTCCGAGAATGAAGTTTGGCTCAATTTAGTAGCATTATTGGGACACATGGTGTCCAGTGAGGGTATCCATGTGGTCAGTCATGTGTGGGTAGATCTTCCAGAAGCTCGAGATTTCTGTGATCGCCGCTCCAGTTTTAGTTCTGCCATCGACTTCAGGTTTTTACCATGTATTGTGATGCCTCTGGGGTAGGCGTTGTTGTGTTCAGATACAGGAAGGTGTAGTGATTGCGTGTTAGTTTTGGTCTTCAGAAGTGTATGGAGAGATAGCAGTTGAGGCTAAGAGGGCAGGGTATCTCATGCGAGTTGTCCTAGGGTGTGTGGTCCCTATGTAGTTCTGTAATGAGTTGTCTTCTACTAGTGAAAGATATATATTGTAATTGGAGTTCATATCGCTTGTGGAAGTTGGCGTGGCTATTGCGACGGTGGATGCGAGATTGGAAATTGATTTGAGTGTTAGATGGTTGGGTCATATAAGCTTATGAAGAATTTAATTGAATCCCACCACAGCACGGTGGCAGTGTTAATGTATGGGCATAGTCTTGGTTGTCTTGATCCTTGGCTTTGAGCCAAGTGGGGGAGTTCGTTATTGATAAGTTGATTACATGGTTATGTGTGGTATGGGTTTCAGTTCGAGGTATAATGGTAAATCAGTTATGACCTGCATGTATGGGGCCTGGGAATGTCATGAGTAATGGAAATTTCTTCGATATATGTCGTAATGTACTTGTTGGGTAATTGGGTTCTATTGAATGATTTAGTGGAGGTTGTAAAAGGTGTAGTGTGTGCAGAGTATGAATTTGCTCGTGGTTTCAAGTAAGTGGATTACTTTCCTAGTACGTTAGTGTGCAACGGGTCAGGTCGATTCTGTCTAATTGGTCAGTGCGATGGAGATTTACGTTAGAGGATGTCAAGACTTGTGGTATTCTACATATCGGTATCAGGAAGGTGAAAGTAATGGCTTTAGATTCGCAGAAGTCTCTTCAGGGTAAGTTTTCTAATGTGGTGCATTTGGGGATAATTGATGGAGTATTCAGTCGCTTATGAGCCTTAGACGATATGTTTTTGTGCTTGGGTCACGTGTGGTGAGTCTGGGTTGCAAGTTTGTGGTAGTACGACAGGAAGAAGTATCAACTTGAAGGTAAGTCAGAAGAAACTTGGGTAAATAGGGAGATTTTGTAGTAGGTCGGATCGTCATGGTAAGGGATACACTTAGTTCTTTGGGTGTTCTTAAGGTGAAGAGTTTTTCGTGTGTTTCTCAGCAATGCTCTTGGATTTTTGGTGGCTTGCGTAGTTGGTTGAGTTAGAAGAATTCAGTCCTGATAGGTTGGTGTTGCGCAAATGGGATTTTCGATAATTCCGGATGGTTTCTATCGCGGTTAAGGGTGCATATTTTCTTATGGCATGCAGTGAGTTTGTTTCTAAATGGGATCCAATGGGAGTTCTTGTCTAGTTGGGTACGTAGTTGCTTGTGGCTCAGAACGGGCCATGGAGTTCCTGCATTTTTCTAGGTTGGCATGGCATGTGCGGTATGTTGGGAAGAGTTGATATTTGCATATGTGAGGTCACAGTTCAGTTCTGGAAGGAAGGTCATAAATTCTTAGGCAGCATGGGCAGTTTCAGATGACTAGGTAGATGATATCACTAATGGGTGCGACTTGGTGAGGGTATATATTTCAGAAAGGGAAATGTGTTTGAGTTAAGGGTACTTTGTTGGTACCGCGACACCATATTGTTGGATCGACTGTTGATATTCAAGTTTTCTTGGTGAATGAAAGAATTATAGCGGTATTCCTTGTCGAATGAATGAGTATTTGGGATGTGTTATGTATTCAAGCGGTGGAGTTGTGATCAGATATGGTAATCCGTACGTTTCCTGGACTTCGAGACTGAGAGTTCTCATAAAAATCATATTGTGTGGTAATGGACTGTGGAGATGCGAGCTGAGGTAGTCGGATGTTAGTATGTACCATGATTCTATCATTCTGAACTTTTCCGGTAAGTTATCTACCTGTTGTGGGCGATCAGAGTTAATTTAGGATCACTAGAAGGCTAATATGGGTGCGTGTTCTACACCGGGTCGGAATTGTTGGCTCCAAATTTCTATTATTGAGGAAGGTACCATTCGATTTTGATTGATTTGTTCAAGTTCTGGAGTGATCTATGAGTTACTCTTTGATGTTGCGAGGAGTGGTGATTATTGGTTATATGCACATATGGTGCGGTTCTAATTGGGCTTTATAGCTAGATTTGAGTAAGGTAAGTAATTGTGAGTTGCAGGATTGAAGCGTGTTGGGTATATACCTTCTGTTTTGGGTGGCATGGTATCGTCCGGTTTTCCCCTATGGTTATAGAAATGCACTTTGAGTGCTTGATGTCGAATTTCGAGTGGTTATTGATTATTGGGCAAGGTGTCTTGAAATATTTCAAGTGGACAAGCGGTTGGATAGGATCGTGTATAGTAGCAGAGTTATGTAAGGGTAGGACCTTTGGTATTAGATTCATGTGTTTTTTTTTGTTTCTATGGTGGGTGCTAGGCTGCTAATATGATATGGTGACGGTAATTGTTAATTGTAGGATAGTCCTCTCGTGTGGATCTTTTATATAATTTGATTTCATCGGGATGTTGTTGTTAAGTGCACGAGTTGCACATGTCTTGGTTTCGAATTGTATCGATGTGTCGAATGGTTAATGTCATGTTATCAAGGTGGTTGTGATGGATGAGAGGAGGTCATTGGACCTAGAATGAATATTTTCGAAATTTTCTACAGCATAGTTGGAAGGATAAATATCGGGATTCGGCTTCGAAATATGCTATAATCATGTTGGGAAGTGGGAGTTTCATGTCTGGTGGATCGGAGGAATGGTTGTTAGTTATACGTGCTTCTTTCATCATCGGCAGTGTATGGAAGTGTTAAAGCGAGGCATTTCTTAATAAGAGGTGGTGTACCAGTATTGGGTTGTTCTGAGCAGTTATTGTGGTTAAAGAGTTATTTCTATGAGTGTTTTATTCACGCGGTGTATTATTTGATTTCATCTGGGGTACGTATATGGCTTGATTCAGCATGTTCAGGGTTGTTCAGTTTATAGTTATGGAAATTTTGATCTTATATATCATTTCAGAAGTGGGAATTTGGTTATAAGGTTATGAGCCAAGATTTAGGTTTCGAAATTTCAGCGGTATTGTGCTATTGGGCCTATATGGGATAGGGTGACGTGGGATCACCCCCGGGTATGTGCATGGTAAGATGCGTAGCAGTTTGATAGTGTTGGAAAACAACTCTTGGCACGTTCGAGGAAGAACGTATGTTTAAGTGGGGGAGGATGTAACGACACGTCCAGCCGTTCCAAGAATTTAGCCCCGTTTCCCCGTCTCTGCTTCATTTTATGTGAATCAGCTTCTTTTATGTGTTTTGGGTCGGTTGGTTCAGGTTCAAAGTGGTCATGGTGAGTATTGAGGCAATTAGTCTCTCAAGGTCGCCTAATAGTTGAGAAAGTCAACTGAGAGTTGAATTATTGGTGAACGACCTCGGAATGCGGAATTTTTTGGCTCGGATAGCTTCGTTAGGTGATTTGGGACTTAGGAGTGTGTTCAGAATATTTTTGTGATGTCCGGTGTAGAATTAGGCTTAAATTTGCGAGAGTTATTTTTTGACGATTTCCGGTCGGCAGTGGAAAATAGGCTATCGAGGTCAGAATGGAATTCCAGAAGTTGGAACAGTTTTTTAATGTCATTTTGGATATGTCTGCAAAATTTCTGGTTAATCTGGGGTGTTTTGGTTGGTTTCGACGTAGTTGGCAAAATTTGGAAGTTTCAAAGTTCTTAGGCTTGAATTTGAAGAAAAATTGTTCTTTTCGTGTTGTTTTTGGTGTTTCGAAGGCTCGACTAAGTTTGAATGATGTTATGGGATATGTTGGTATGTTTGGTTGGGGCCCAGAGGGGCTCGGGATTGATTCGGATGGTTGACGGGGAGTTGGAGTGAGTTTTGGAGAATCTGCTGTGTTGTTTGCTGGTGTTTTTGCACCAGCGGAATGGGGAGTCGCAGGTGCGATCATGCAGGAGCGGCAGGTGAGGTCGCAGGTGCGAGTTTTGCTTGTATAGGAGAGGTCCGCAGGTGCGAGGATTTTTGTCACACTTGCGATGTCGATGGTGCGGGAGATGCATCGCACCTGCAATGTCGCAGGTGCAGAAAAGTTGGTCGCAGGCGCGAGAACAGGCCAGTTAAGTGAGTTTCGCAGGTGCGGGTCCACAGGTGCGGCCAATTGTCTCCAGGTGTGGAACTAACTGTGCAGAACAGTATAAAAAGGACCCCTCTGCGAAATTTATTAAATTTTCATCAATTTGCATGCGGGAGGAATCCATTGAAGGTGGTTTTGAGAGAGATTTTCAAGGTTCTTCAGCAAAGGTAAGTTCTTTGACTGTTAATCCCGTTCCTATGCTATTTTTTTAAGATTAGGCTTGAAAAATTAAGGATTTGGGTAAGAAAGGTTGGAAAAATGGGAGGAAGGAATTGAGATTTCTTTTGAGATTTTGGAATGGCAATTGTGGTCCGAATTTGGTGTTCTTAGTATGTATAGAATCGTGGGAGGACGAGGGTTCTAATGATGTAAAAAAATTTCGGATTCCGAGACGTGGGCCAAGGGCTCGGGTTTGGCCGAATTTCGAGATTTTTTTAAATTTGATGCTTTTCGATTGGGTTGTGTTCCATGAGTATATATTGATGATGTTAATTGGTTTTGGCTAGATTCGGAGCAATCGAGAGCCAATTTGAGGGGCAAAGGCATAGAGGACTAGTGTCGCGGCTCGGTAGAGGTAAGTAATGGTCTTAAATTTTTTCCAGAGGGTATGGAACCCCGTACTGCATTATTTTCTCACTGAATTTGGAATGGCGCACATGTCGGATGAAGAATATGTGGCGCGTATTGATTTTGATTGGACTAGGTCCTCTCCGCGGTGACTAATGAGTCACATATTTACTCAAAATCTTATGTTAAATTATGTTCTAAAGATTTGTGAAATATTTGGGTTATAAGCCGTGTTTGGGGCCTCGTGCCGATCTGTTTAGACTCTTTAAGGGTGTTTTACTGCTGTTTTCCTCACTACCTGTTGATGGTTTTAATCAACATCATTGTGCATATTGTTTTATTTGAAACTCAGCCTGATTTACACTACATGAGCATTAAAATGATGTTTTCGGGTCGAGTACCCCGTTCTACTACTTAGCCCCAGCGGCTTTTCGAGTGGTTCCACCAAGTGTGGCCGAGGGCCAAGAGTGATGGTGAGGTGCTGAGTGATATTAGAGCTTGGGCTGAAGGAGCCCCTCCGGAGTCTGTGCACACCCCCAGTGAGCGCACCGAGTGCGAGTGATTGAGTTATTGGGAGGCATGAGTGGCTGTGAGGTGCTGAGTGATTGTGAGGTGCTGAGGGATTGTGAGGAATGCCCGAGGGGTTGATTATGAAACATGTTTTTGCCTGAGGGACTACTTCTGATTTTACTACATTCATTTGCATACCAAATCTTTGTTTTAAAGTTACTAAAACTGTGCATTGTTTTAAGAACTTTTATGAAGTTGATTTCGAAGGCATGACGATTTCGTATATCTATGTATACTATTGGAAAGTAAGGTTGTGTATATTGTGACAATGATTTTTCTGTGATTCCTTGCTACTTAGACTTGATTTATTTCCATTACTCCCTGCACCTCTGTGTGCAGATTCAGGAGCAGAGATCGAGCATTAGCTTATATATATATATATATATATATATATATATATCGCAGTGGAGCCGGATCGTGGGGATATAGAGGTAGTTGTCCAGCATTCGCAACATCTCTGTTTTCCCTTCCTGTTGTATTTATATTTGATTGGGAGTTTTGTATCTTAATACTTTATTTTGTCTTATTTCACTAGATTCTCATTACATGTTGGCTCCGGGTTTTGGGGATGGCAGTACTGTGTATACAAATTTTTTGGCCTATTATATTAAGTGAATTTCTGTATATTGTTATGAAATGCTTGAAACTTAAATGAGATTTTTGAAGAAAAAAAATGTGAACACGTAGTAGTCGGCTAGCCTAGTTCCACAATAGGCGCCATCACGGCCGGTTAGGATTTGGAGTCGTGACATTTAAGATATAAAAACTTCATCAGAGTACTGAAATTCATAAAACGATTTGAAGAACATAAAACTTCATTGTTTTATGTGAAACAGTATATAAAAACTTCGGTTTTATTTATCATATCTACTGTTTATTATTAATTACAATATTGTTTATTGTTCTGGTTTTCCATTAATTAAACTCTTTTGTTGTTGACAGAGTGAAATGGAAATTGATTACGGAAATCCTACTACGATTATTGCGGCAACGACGATAGCCTCGTCAAGCCGCATTGTTGTTCCACCGGCCGAGAAATCGGGAAAATTTTCTAGAGCCAACTTCAAAGGATGGTAGAAAAGGGTGTTCTTATCGATTACCACACTTGGTATGCAGAAATTCAATAGTGAAGAAACTCCAGTGCCTGCTGCGGACATACCAGACAACGAGAAATTCTTGATTGTTGAGGCATGGAAACACAAAGGCTATATCTTAAGCGCTTTAGAGGATGATTTGTAAAATTTGTACAGTGTGATGAATACTTCGAAACAATTGTGAAATGCACTTGATAAGAAGTACAAGACTGAAGATGCATGCTTGAAGAAGTTCGTGGTTGCCCAGTTTCTAGACTATAAAATAATAGATAGCAAAACTATTGGAACCCACGTTCAGGAGCTTCAACTTATTTTTCACGACTTATTGCTGAAGGTATGGTCGTGAATGAAGCATTTTCAAGTGGCTGCAATAATTGAAAAATCGCCTCCTTCGTGGAGAGATTTAAAGAACTATCTTAAGCACAAGCGCAAAGAAATGAAGTTTGAAGATCTTGTGATTCGTCTCAAGATTGAGAAAGACAACAAAACAGTCGAGAAGAAGACTCGTGGAAATTTAACGATCATGGGAGCTAATATTGTTGAGGAGACTGCTCCAACAAGTAAGAAGAGGTAGAGGTCTTCTGGAAAGACTAAGGAGCAGAACAAAAAGAAATTCAATGGCAACTTCTACTATTTGGAAACGTTGGTCACAAAGCCCTTGATTGTCGTCTCCCGAAAAAGAATAAGAAGAAGGGACAGGCCAAAATAGTGGAGAAGAATTATGACATTGATTATCTGTGTGTAATACTTTCAGAATGCAACCTAGTTAAAAATTCGAAGGAGTGGTGGATTGACTCTGGAGCCACTGTCAAAGAAGCATTTGCGACTTACTCTACTGCTGGTCTTGAAGAAGAGCTTTCCATGGGAAATAATGAAACATCAAAGATTGAAGGTTATGGGAAGATATTCCTGAAGATGACTTCTAACAAGGTGTTAACGCTCAACAACGTTCTTCATGTTCCAACTATTAGGAAGAATTGAGTTTCTACTTCTCTACTTATGAAGAATGGATTCAAATGGATATTTGTTTCTGATAAAGTTGTGGTAAGAAAGAATAAAATGTATGTTGGAAAGGGCTACCTCACATAGGGCCTTTTCAAACTCAATGTAATGGTTGTTGACAGTATTAACAAAATTCCAGCTTCTTATTTATTGGAGTCAAATGATTTATGGCATATTCGTTTAAGACATGTCAATTATAAAATCTTGCGGAAGTTAATTAATTCAGAAGTATTGCCTAAATTCGAGTGTAATAAATCAAAATGTCAAATATGTGTTGAATCTAAGTTTGTAAAGCATCCTTATAAGTCTGTTGAAAGGATTTCAAATCCTTTAGACTTAATTCATACTGACATTTGTGCTATGAAGTCGACACCATCTCGAGGTGAGAAGAAGTATTTTATTACTTTTATTGACAATTACACTCGATATTGTTATGTTTATTTTCTTAATAGTAAGAATGAAGAAATTGAAGCATTTAAGCAATATAAGAATGAAGTGAAGAATCAATTGAGTAAAAATATCAAAATGATTAGAAGTGATAGGGGTGGAGAATATGAATCTCCGTTTGCAGAAATATGTTATGATATGGAGTTATCCATCAAACTACTGCACCTTACACACCTCAAGACAATGGAATTGAGGAAAGGAAATCAGACATTAAAGGAAATGATAAGTTCTAGATAACCGCAGAGTTTGTGGGGGGG
>ML305871.1:0-64364 GCA_005239505.1 Nicotiana paniculata | reverse complement strand
TAAAGCTCATAAAATGCGAGGGATATAATGCTTAAAATCACGAATTCTAGCTACTCATCAGTAACCTCGTACCTCTTATAGAAGTCGAAGATCACGGGGTCGACGGGACCCAGTGTGAAGGGATAAGTGTACACATTCAAGAACCCCTTCACTTGAGTGGTGATGCTCTCTTCAGACGAAGGAATTTGCACAATCACCTCCGGGCCCCACCTGTAGTCTGCTTTCATGGCATCAAGATGGCCCTTGGTAATTGAACACATGTACCCCGACATGTGCTCGCATCGGCCTGGCACCGACGAGGGATTATCGACCTTAAAATCCGTCCTGAGAATACAAGAATCGGGTACGTATTCGTGAACAGCCGGTTCTACCGGCGTTTTATCATCGACCGGTTGAGACAAGAAGGTGGAGCCTTCTCCTTTTGTGGTACTGTTTTGGAGGTTTTTGCCATTAGTATACGAGATGAGAGCAAAAGAGAGGGTATAGGATCGGCGGTTCCGGTAGGAGCAACGGTGGCTTGATGAACGGCGGTGAGAAGGAAACGAAAGGGTTTGTGTGCAAAGTAAAATTTTGATTCTATTATAGAGATGGTATTTATAGGTTCATGAAAGTGGTTCAGTGCCGCTAATGGTCGACCAACGACTGAAATACACTTATGGTTCTTGGGGACCGAACCGACGGGACGGTTCTGTCACATCTGTCGCTTACGTCATAAAAATGACGTCATGGTCGAGGTATGAATAAAATCAAGGCTCAATCGTTTCTTATCTTTTCATTCTAAGAAATACGGGGACTACCTGTGTACGGTAGAAATCGAAGAAGTCCGAGCCTGAGGGTTCGAGGAATATGCCTCGATTGTAAACTGGGATCGAAGTAAGTTCGGGCTCAGCAAGTATGGAGGATGAGATATCGAGGTCAGAGTATATCGACACCACAGTAAACGAATCACGAAGTATCCGCGTCAGTCATCAACCCCGACAAGAATCTCGGAATCGATAGAGCTATTAGCGGTTAACACTGTGTTTTACTTCCCCAATTAGAATCATTCCTTATTTAAGATTCCTCTACTATATAAAGAGAAACCATATTCATTTGTACGCATCCATTATCACAATTATCACAACTCTCTAGTTCTTACTCACACTGTTGAATACAAAACTCTTTTATTTACTGTTAGTTCTCCGTATTTTATTTGTTCGCATTATTATTGCTATTCTTACTGTTCTTGGCAAATTATTCTCGAATCTAATCCAGATCGAAGTCGACGGCTTGCAATTATACGGGTTTGATTCATATAAATCGTTTAATTCATTTATTTGCTTTACTATTTACCAATTAACATTGAATTGAATCGCATATTCTTATAACCACATTACAAATTTAATTATTACTCGTATTTCGAAGTAAAGAAAAACAATTCCAATAATTATTTAAAAAAAAAAAAAGGAGAGAGAAAGACCAAAAAGTCAATTATTTTTATACCGAAAAGGCAATTGAATCGCTAGTTCAAGTTCCCAGCACCTCACCCACCGAATCACATATTTTCGCATTTCGTCTTTCAGTTTTCTTCACCGACAGCTTTTCTCTTCTCACGAGTCAATGGCGACCTGGAAGCTCCCTCTCCTCCTCCTCGGCCTCTCTCTCCTCGCCGTCTCCGCCACCGCCCGACCCTGCAATACGCTTTTCTTCTTCACCTCCACCTCCTATTACCCAATTCCCGCATCAAACCATCCTTCAAACCCTAACCCTAACCCTAATTTCTCCCTCCAATACCCTTCCCTGAATTCTCCCCGATTCCTAACTTTCTTCTTCACCACATCCAATCCCCTTAACGGAGACAGAAAAGGCCGATTCAACAAACCCTCCATTTTTCTCGGTGGTCGCAACGCTATTTTCGTCGACCGTATCGGCGGCGCAGAAGAAGAAAATCAGCTCGTAGAAAGAGAAGAAGAAGAAGAAGATGTATCGAAGCCGATGGAGTTTTACTCGGCCGTCACGAGCTCGATTCGTGACCGATCAAAGGATATCATGAGGGTTATGGGAGCGATGCTTTTCGGCGCTGGTTGTGGCGCTTTAACCGCCGCGATGATGTACCTGATCTGGTCTCTGTTCTGGCCCACCGCTTTTGATTTTGAGGAGGATTCGGACGATGATGATGATTTCGATGATGACGTTAGCCCTAAGAAGTTGGGAGGATACGTGATTCTTCCTACTAAGGTTGTCGACGATGATCTGAAGAAGCCGGCTAAGGAGGTGGTTTGATGGGGGGTGGTATCTGTAAGTGTATAAACGTTTTGTCTTTCTGGTAATCTATGAACCCATGTGAATGCATATTTTACTGTTAATTGTACTGAATAGTATGGACAAAAGGCCTTTAATTGTACTGTGATTTCACTTTGTCATACTTGTGTGTAGGTCCCTCCTCCATTGCATTGGATCATTTACTGTATAAGTTATTTACCTTATCAACAAAGTTTTACTGTATAATTGTGTTTACAACAACAACAACAAAACTGGTGTAATCCCACAAGTGGGGTCTGGGGAGGGTAGTGTGTACGCAAACCTTACCCCTGCCTACCTTAAGAACGTAGAGAGGCTGTTTCAACTGCATAATTGTGTTTGAAGATTTACATTTCATTAAGTTGATCATATTTATTGTTTGTTTTGAATGTCTTGAGACGAAAATGATACTTGTGTGTTTTCTTTGAATTTAGTTTGTATAATGGGGATGATGCCTTACAACGTATCATTATATTCTCTTGTGGAACTCTCTAAAGTGGTTGTAAGTTTTTCCATACCCCAAAGTTTGTAGTTTCAGCAATGTTGGAGGCTTGCAGCTAGTTTTTGTAGAGGGTGCTCTTTACAGTTATGGGTGATGAATTCTTTGATTTGAAGTGCTCTCCTGGATAGAGCAGGTGTTTGATATGTATATATAAATCTGACATAAGAAGATCCAGTATTAATACAACACTTTGTTTTTAGTATATGAGTGTACTTTACTAGTTATACAACTCTGCCTTTTACTAATATAGGGTTCTTGGTTTCTAATATTTCACTCTGCATAATTGATACAAGAATCTATCTCTTTGTTTCAATAGATTGTGGAATAAGAATACGTGTATTAGCAATATAAGGATTAAGCTCTTGACTTTTGTATCGCAATCTCTTTATAACAATCTTATGTTTTTGTTCACAGCATAACAATCTAATCTCTGTATTACCAAACAATCTATTGGAGTATTCTGTCGTGTATAAGTTCCTTGTCAAGACTTTTTGCTCATCCATCAATGTACATCACCCTTTAACAACATGGATTGCGGAAGACTTCAAAT
This sequence comes from Nicotiana paniculata, assembly GCA_005239505.1. Classification (NCBI taxonomy): domain Eukaryota; kingdom Viridiplantae; phylum Streptophyta; class Magnoliopsida; order Solanales; family Solanaceae; genus Nicotiana; species Nicotiana paniculata. The sequence continues at coordinate 61,032 of ML305871.1, read as the reverse complement.
TAGAAGGTTGAAAGAGGGAATGTTTGATTCTTGAAAGAAAAAAAACACAAACTCAAGTATTTGAAATTTGAACCAGTGAATGATACATAGAAAAAGAAGAAGAATATGACGGAGTGAACTCACACAAGGAATCTTACAATTGGAGACATCCAAGTAATGGTTCAAAATAGAACAAAAAGGGCAAATCTCAAAGAGAACCTTACAAGGTCTCTACTAAGCAAAAGGCTACTAGTTTCTATGTTTATCTTCAATATTAGTTACAGTGATGGAACAAGGCAACCCCTTATATAGTAGTAAAAAAGGGGGCTGGTCAAACAAAAATAAATGGGAATGACACTAAAGTGGGCTGCTGTAGTTGCTCCTTTTTTGGGCAGATTTGGGCCCATTTCACCTCCTCGTGGACTTAATTGGGCCTCCAAATAGTTGTAAGACTTAGCTGAATGATCTTCCTTGGGCTGAAGCTCTTCTCCCACCATAAGACATTTTTTAATTGCTAATTGAAGTTCATTGAGCCTGTCTTGGAACTTCTTTGTTTGAAATCTTGTCAAGGGCCTTCTTGGAGCTTCTAAAGCTCCATGGTTGTCCTTTAATTACATTGAGCTTCCATGGTTGCTATCATTCTCCCCTTCTCAAAGAAGATTCATCCTTGAATCTTGAATTGATAATATTTGCTCCTCCAATGGAGTTGAGCTTGTATGATGCTATCACTTAATGTGACTAGCTATTTTCCCTCCACCCTCGCATTAAAAGTAATTCCAAAATGGTATTAGTTCCCTGGTCGTAGTATACTTGTGAGTATCTATTGCATCCACCACTGGCACGATGGTGGAACATCTCGTATATTTCAATACCACTAGCTGTTGAATGTGTTGTTCCGAATGAGTTATATCTATTGTATGAGGTTTCCTTCCAGATTTCACTTGAGCTTCATGAAGCTGCGTCGTTTACTTGTTTGTGTACTATGTGCTCTTTTTCTAGTTTTTTGTGCCTTTCCCTTTCTGCTGGTTTGCTTTTTTGCTATATTTTTTCTTTTCTTCTCTGTTTTCTTGGATGAGTTGTTTTTTTATTAAATTATGTCGGGTGTGATTTTGGAGTATGCATCTATTTAGTCAAATCATGAGTTGAGCTACTGTAGTAGGTTAGTCAAATCTCCTTTTGGTTGATTCATTCTGCTGTCGATGGTGACCCTGTTCGATATCTTGTGAGACATTGTGCCTCCTCTATGTAATCTTTGATGATTAGTTCTTATTCAACTCAAGGTCTATGGATTTTGCAATGTAGTTCTAATTAAATTGCGGTGATATTGTCATGGAATGCATTTCGTCTTGGAAATTATGGAGAAGCCTATATATTTAAAATGCTCTAGCTTGAGGATATTGTTTTAGTTTTTTATTGTACTTGCCTTTTAAAGATGTATATTACGGCCAGACTTGCTAGCATTTTTGTTTTCCTCTTAGATTCCATCTCTGTTTATTTAGGGATGCCTGTTATGTTGGCTAAGTGCGGAAAGTCTACTTGGTTGTATGGCGGTGTCACGAACACCATATCCTTGTTCCTTTAATATGTAAAGGAAGTCTTGTTAAGCACAAGACCGTTGCATGTGTCTCCTCTCGTTTGGATTCCTCCCATTCTCGTCTATATGATTAAACAGTGTCAAATTTATGTTGTTTTATCCGCCGTCAGACTTTTGTTTTGATACTGCTGTAGGCTGCAGTCTTTTTTTGCCTGTCACTCCTAACAAAGTTTGAACTTGGGCTAGTTTTAAGCTATAGCCAAAAGTTGGGTAAAAATGGATTTCTTTTCTTAAAGAATTTGGCCACATGGAGAGAGTTCACCCGTTTTATGTTGGAGTTAAGTTAATGATAAAGAGCTAATACATGATTGTTTGACAATGATAAGTGTATGAATTGATAAAAATGTCATTAAAGGCAAAATTGATCATTTTTGGATCGTTAAACTGTTTGAGGAATTACGACCATCTTTAGGTATTCCCAAGTTCTCTTTGCGATGGGGCTTTTGCATCCGTATCCACTTTTTGTGTCACGTTTTAACTTATATTCGTTTTGTAAAAAAAATTACATTCGTACCCGCTTTTGCGCATAACTTCAGCATGCGGGGCTGAAGTAGCAAAGACAATCACGCAAAACTTCAGCATTCTAGTAGACGGGTCTGAAATAGCTTGCGAACCTTCAGCTCTAGTAAATGGGGAACTTCAGCTCTAGAGCTAAAGTTTTTGTCTTTGTAAATGGGGAGCATACGGGGCTGAAGTTCTCCAGTTATAAAGACAAAAACTTCAGCATACGGGGCTGAAGTTCCCCCAGTGACACTCGGGAACTTCAGCTTTAGAGTTGAAGTTTTTGTTTTTGTAAATGGGGAACTTCAGCATACGGGCTGAAGTTCCCCAGTTATAAAGACAAAAACTTCAACATACGAGCTGAAGTTTCTCCAGATACAAACCAAGTAACGTTATATCTGAACATCTTGAAAATTCCCTTTCAAAAGTTTTATCCCATTATTATCCATTTGCAGGAAAGTTGAATGAAAATGTCTGCTAATTGTAATGATCGCGGAGTTGAGTTTTTCACTACCAAAATCGATTGTCCAATGGCTAAAATTATCAATGATCCTTATTCTGATAAAGAAGATTTGGTCTATCCGAAAGGTATTCCTTGTACATATTCATATGAGGGTAGTCTTGCCGTGGTTCAACTTAGTTATTTCAGTTGTGGAGGAATATCAGTCTCTAGAGCTGAAGTTTTTCTTTGTAATTGGGGAACTTCAGCCCCGTATGCTGAAGTTGTTGTCTTTATAACTTGGGAACTTCAGCTTAACTAGTGAACTTCAGCTCAGCGAGGGAAAGGTGAGCTGAAGTTATTTAAAAAGTGAGTACAAGTTAAAAGTTTTTTAAAAAACGGGTATAAGTTAAATGGGGACGACCAAATAAGATGTCCCGCGCAATTTTTATGTTTGGGGTGACTTGACAAATTGAACCCATTTCACCTTAAATGGGATCATGGTGTCGGTACTACGTAATAAGTTAAGGGGTCTGGCAATGTCATAGAAAAGGGTCAAACTTTGTAATTTGGGCTATCAAAGTAAACCTCAAAGAGGGGATAGGCGGGAGAGGACTGGATACTTTTGCACAGATACGTGGAAGATTTGTTCTCGTTAATGTAGTACTACAATGACGACGATTCAGTTAAACCTCACAAGTAAAGTTTGGGGAGTATAGTGTGTACGCAAACCTTAACTCTAGACCCTCGGCCCGAAGACCAAAAAGGACAATATATCAGTGTTCTTGCTTTTGTAAATCTTTTTTTTTAGCAATGAGATAACAGTTTGCTTGTTTGGATTTGCTTCACCAAATATGGTTATGGTTTAAGAATTCCTTTCCCCAACTCCCTCCCTCTGCCACGCCACCTCGAAGAGTAACGTTAGGTTTTCATGTTCCAATTAACTGTCAGTACAATAATTGGCTATTCATGGCCCAACTAGGCCTACCATATCTTTGTTTTTCTTTTCTTTTTTTTTTAATCAATAAAATGCGGTTCATGTTAGAGTTGCTTTTTGAAGAGCACTGGTGTGATAAAAAGTTGTAACCAAGGGATGATTGTCACGACATTTGAGAAATACTATCTCTGCGGTTACGGATGAATCATTGTCAATCATTGTCCGCTACAATACGATCAGGAATCCACATATATTTAGGAAGGACCCGTTGGACGTGTATACAAACTAAAGTTTCTTGTTCTTTATTTTTGGTTAAGAATAGTGAATGTCTTTGGTCAGTTGAGTTTTTTTTTTAAATGAAGACATAAAAAAAGAAATTGAATTTCCATTATTTCGGAAACACTTTTTTTTTTTTTGGGAGAAATGAAGGCCTTAAATAGGTAGCAAATGATCTTCATTGTTCTTTGTTCTCAAATAGCATTAGTAATAGTGAAAATAATAATAATAATTTATATTATTATAAAAGCATGAATAGAATGTCGGTTTACAAAAATAACCTTATAATATTAGCATAATAACTCATAATAAAAGGACATAATTAGAATTCTAGATATTAGCCTTATAGTATTAGTTTTAGGACATAATACTAAACGTTAGGAATTCTATATGATTATCTTTAGGAATCCTATTAGTGTGATTACTTTCGGACTGTCTAATTCATATACAATTGAAACGGTAAATATTTTTAGTCATGTAATCCTATTACTTTTAGGATATACTTCTTAAAAATTTTTATTACTAATTTAATTTGAAAATGTATTATAATGTCCTATTACTAATTTAATTTGAGAATGTATTATATTGTCCAGATCCATTTAGAAAAAGGAGAGCATATATTATTATAAGAGCATAAATACAATATTAATATACCAAAATAGCCCTAAAATATCAAAGGGAAGAACTCATAGGGAAAGAACATAACTGCAATAACCTATTTTTTGGACTACAATACCTTTTATGCTAATTTTAATATTTAAGATTTTAAAATTAATTTTGTCTATTAAATTATTATTAAAAATTTGTAGAAAATTTAATAAAATTAATTTCATAAGAATCCTCCATATTGGTAATACATTACCACTCCATGATATCCAACACCAAGAAAAAATAAAAGTAATATTAAATGGACTGCATAAAAAAGTTGAAATTGAGGAGAGAAAAAATACCCCCACGATAATATGTTTTTATACTGTAGTTGAACTATTTCCCTACCCAAATAATATTTTTTTAATCAAATTTTCGTATAATATTAAAAATACGCAATTATTAAAGAACAACTAAGAAAATATTTACGAATATAAATGTGTGAGAAAGAGAAAAAATAGTTAGTAAGAGTCAATATCACTAATGATTCTACGGACATAAAGATTTAAAAATAAAATGTCATATCAATCTTTTACTCTTTGGAAATAAAATTTATGGTAGATAAGATTATAATTAAGATTAAATATTCAAAAAAAAAGAAATGAACTATATTAAGATCTGAATCAATATAGAATAAATTATTTTTTATGTTAAAATAAAATCATTAAATCTTTTAATTATTTATTTAGCAAGAGAATTCAATTCAATTATTTTTTAAATTCTTTTCAAATTAAAAAAAAATCTTAGGGTACATAAATTTATTCCATAAAATGAGCGTTAGAACACAAAGTAAAAAGGTTAGTACGTTGTCACGACCCAAATTCCCAACCTTAGGGATCGTGATGGCGCCTAACACCACATTTGTTAGGCAAACCAATGTTAGAGTTCGATTAGCTATTTTCCTTTGATTATCCATTTAAACATAATAAAATAAATTTAAAGTAAACTTAATCTAATGGTTTCCAAAGAATAACTCCAAATATAAAATAATAAGCAAATAAATAGACCGAGCCACGAACTAATTATATAAATAACTCTAAGACTACCCCAGGGTCTGGTGTCACAATTCACGAACTACCAAAGAATACTACAATCAATGGGCTGAAAGAAATAATTTAACTGTTTTAGGAAAACTATAAAACAGTCTCTACAAACTAAGAGAAGACTCTCGGGATCTGCGAAAGCGGGCAGATATACCTCGTGTCTTCGGATAATGAATAGCGACTACTAAAAATCTCTATTGCTGGCTGGTACCTGGATCTGCACAAATGAGTGCAGAGTGTAGTATCCGTACAACCGACCCCATGTACTGAGTAAGCGCCGAGCCTAACCCCGACGAAGTAGTGACGAGGCTAAGGCGGGGCAATTATAACTTAACCTGCGACAATATATGTATATAAGTAATAAAATAATTCTACGCAAATAAGAAAATATAACTGCAATAATAAATAAATAAAATAACTCAGTCACCTATTCCAGGCCTCGGTTGTCACCAAAATTTCACACCACTTTCCAAGTTTCCAAACTTAAATTTAAAATAACCAAATGTGCAAGATATGGGAAACAGTAGAGTAAAACAGTAAAGTTTCCAAATCTTTGTAACTGAAATCAGTAAAACATAAATATTCTCCCTCATCACTGTCTTGTTGCAGCGTGCAACCCGATCCCACATGTCCACCCTTATCACTATCATTATTTTCCCTATCCACCCTTATCACTATCATTTATTTCCCCTGACCATCCTTATCACTATCATTTATTTCTCCTGTCCACCCTTATCACTATCATTTATTTCCCCTGTCCACCCTTATCACTATTATTTATTTCTCATGTCCACTCTTATCACTATAATTTATTTCTCATGTCCGCCCTTATCACTATTATTTATTTCCTCTGGTTGTCCTTATCACTATCATATTGTCCACCCTTATCACTATCAATTGATTTATTTATCAAAAAATTTCACAATTCAGGCCAAGCCTTTCACAACACGTTTATCAACAATTGTAAACAGAACACAGTTTAGCTCACAAGTTGTATCCAATATTATTTCATAATGAAACCAACCAGAATATATGTTAATATCGTAACACTGTCATCCAGCTCAACCTTTATGTACCATAACAAAATCAAGGGAACAACCAACACTTTTAACACGCATGCAACAATACTTGGCAATAATCTAATGAAAATATCACGACCCAAAATTCATAAGTTCGTGATGGCGCCGGACACCACTGTCAGGCAAGCGAATCATTAAATGGTTAAGTTAAATTTCTTGTTTTAGTATTTTTTTGAAAACATTACTTCACTTTATTACATGATAACTGAATAAAATTCACTAAGTAAATACGACGGTTTAATATTCCATTTTTATAAAATACATCCCAAACACATCCCAGAACCCGGTGTCACAAGTGCATGAGCAAATTCTAAGAATTTCACAAATACTACAAAGCTTGTCCAAAATACAAATTGGACAAGGTATTTAAAATGAAAATAAATACAATATGAGGGAGACTCTGTCGGCTGCGGGTCGCCTCCGGATGATGCAGCTCACCTAAGTCTCCAAGTCGGCCACATCGCTGTGAAAGTACCTGTGCAATAAAAATGCACAGCAAGTGTAGCATGAGTACGAAAATAACGTGTACTCAGTAATTATCTCGTCTAACCTCAGAGAGGTAGTGAAGAGAGGTCGAATTAGATACTTGTTAGAAGTCAATTTAGTATAATCAAGTGAGACACTAAGCATGAATGTCATAGGCAATTTATTAAAATCAGGAATAAATAATATCAACTCCTTCCATATTTAACACTTTAAATATTCGTCATTTCAGTTGACAATTTAAAACTCCTTAGGCCAATAAACAGTAATAATTACAGGAAATACGCAGCAATTATCATGCGCAAGGAAATGCCGAGGGTCAGCGGCGCGGACCGACAATAATAAATTGTGCACAGCCGAGGGTCGAACAGCTCGAACAATAGATGCATCTATTTTCCCAACTCGCGAATCGATCATGCGACGCGGTCAACATAATAATAATAATAAGGCTAACCTGCTCGCGAATCATACTTGCGACTTAGGTGCTCATATGTACACATATTCACATAATAAATCTGCATTTTTATCAAGAAAATGATAAAATTCTCTTTAGCTGAACATGAAGATAGTATATAAATCATTTTGGGGAATTCATTTGCCATGTTTGATAAGGTTTAAATATCACCGATTCATCCGGCACACAATTATGCAAGGACGAATCAATTCTCTTCTCAAATGATTAAGGAAAGTAAACTCTGACCTTTTTAAGTATTCAATTACTAACTCGATAATATTAACAGGCTAATATCATTGATAAAGTCACAAGTACAACAAGTAAGGCATGCTAGTGGGTCCTAAACTACCCGGACACAAACATAATAGTAGCTACGCACGGACTCCCGTCACCTCGTACGTACGCAGCCCCCGCAATTAATAGCATGTATTCAAATTAGTTCACCTATGGGGACAATTCCCCCTCACAAAGTTAGAAAAGAGACTTACCTCGCTACGAAACTCCATAACCGGCTTCCAATCCCTTCCAACGACTCCAAAGGATGCACAACGCCCCAAAACTACCAAATAACGGGCAAAACAATAAAAATATACTCGAATATTTGTTAACAATTCAAATTATATAAACTCCTATCTTCTCTCAAGGAATTGACCAAAATTCCCTTGGGCCCACGTGCCCGGAATCCGAAATTTCTCGAAGATAAACTCTACCCGTGGCTTTACTAGCTCAAATATACAATTTACTCAAATATTCATGTTCAATTCGTGGTAAAAATCCAAATTACCAATTTTCTAGGTTTTCTTCAAAATTCCATATTTTCCACAAATTCCCATACTCAAATCCGTACCTAGACCATGCATTTAACTTAAAATGAGTTGGAATAACTTACCTTGTGATCCTTGACGAAAATCCCTCCTTGAAACTCCCCACAATCGCCCAAACCAAATGAAAATAGGAGGAGAAATGCAAAAATTTCCGTTTTAAAACAATCTGCTCAGGCCTCATTTCCGCACCTGCGGTCCATACCTCGCACATGCGCTCCCGCAGGTGCGCCCAAGAGCCCGCACCTGCGGCTTCCTTCTCCTCTAGCTGGATCCGCACCTGCGCCCCATTGTCCACATCTGCACCTTCGCAGGTGCGGAAATTACATCGCACCTGCGCTCCCAGCCAAGCCAGCGAAATCTCGCACCTGCGGCGCCAAAGCCGCATCTGCGGCCAGAGCCTCGCAGGTGAGGTAACACCAGATGACAGCAATCTCAGCACTTCTTCAAACTCCAAACTTGATCCGTTAACCACCCGGAATCCACCCGAGGCCCCAGGCACCTCGTCCAACTACACCAACCTGTTCCAAAACATAATGTGGACTTGCTCGAGGCCTCAAATCACATCAAATAATATTGAAACAATGAATCGCACTATAATTCAAACTTTAAGAACTTGAAATTTCAAACTTCCACATCTGATGCCGAAACCTATCAAATCACGTCCGACTGACCCCAAATTTTGCACGCAAGTCATATTTGACATTACGGACCTGCTCCAACTTCTGAAATCGCATTCCGACCCCGATATCAAAATTTCCACTTCCGATCGGATTTCTCAAAAACCTTCAAATTTCTATCTTTAGCCAAATGACTTATAATAACCTACGGACATCCGAATTCACTTCTGATCGCGCTCCCAACTCCAAAATCGTCATACAGAGTTATTCCCAGGCTCAGAATCCCGAACAGACATCAATAATACTGAAATGCACTTCAAACCAAACTTAGGAAATTGCTTCAAAATGCTGACTTCCATAATATACGCTGAAACGCTCCCGGGTTATCCAAAGCCCGATCCGGACATACGCCCAAGTCCGAAATCATCATACAAACCTGAAGGAACCTTCAAATACCGATTCAGAGGTCGTTTACTCAAAATTCCAATCTTAGTCAATTTCTCCAACTTAAGGCTTCTAAAATGAGAATTTTCTTTTCCAATTTGACTCCGAACTTCCCGAAATTCAACTCCAACCATGCCCACGAGTCATAATACCTTAAGTGGAGTTTCTCATGACTTCAAACCGCTGAACGATGCGCTAGAGCTCAAAACAACCGGTCAGGTCGTTACAGGAAACAAATATTCAAGTAGCATATGCGGAATTCAATTACGTACTTGATCATATTTCTAAAAGACGCCTATAAATGAATATTTTCATCTATTCACTCATGGACTAAATTTAATGAGATCCAAATAGTTTATCTTACCCTACCATTTTACAAATTTAAAGTCTGGGGTCCTAATCTTCAATATTATCAATACTTTTTTTTTGTTTATTTATTGGTCTAAGGTTTAAGACTTCACTAAATCTTCAAAAGAAAAACATAAAAACGATAATCCAAATGCATTCTTGATCTATATAACATCAAGACAAAAGTACATGTGACTCTTATTCAGGTCTTAGATTTATTACAGCAAAGATCATCACTTGACCATATAAACCTCAACAATCATAAAACAGTCAAGTCAGGAAGCAAATAAATGGAAAATAAAAAAGGGATCATGGTAAACAACAATTTGGTAATGCATAGGTACTCGTCACCTCACATATACACTACACAAAAGTAATTTCACATAACAATCAAGGTGGGAATTCCTATTCCCTCAAGTCAAGGTTAAACCAAGCATTTATCTCAACTTCGCAGGCCACTCACTGTTCAATTATAGCTTTTCCTCTTGAATTCACCTCTAATACACTCGAATCTAACCATAATTAATTTAATATTATTATTTAATGCTAAAGGAACTAACATTACTGAAAATTATATTTTTTCTTAAGTTTTCTCAAAAAAAGTTAAAACCTGACCCCGGGCCCGCTTGGTCCAAACTCGGGATTCGGACCAAATTACGTTTACACATTCATCCACGAGCCCGAATATACAATTATTTTCGAAATCCGACCTCAATTCGAGGTAAAGATTCAATTTTTACAAAATTTCCTAATTTTATCCAAACCCTCAATTTTTACATTGAAAATTCTTAATTTTTGATTTAAAAGTGATGAAAAACATTAGGTAATTGAAATATAACCCAAAAACGATTAGAGAACAGTTACCCCAATCCCTATGGTGAAAATCGCCCAAATCCGATCTCCCCAACTCAAAATATGACCGAATGAACAAACTCTAGTTTTATATATTTTTCTGCCAGCTATTCTGCCTCGTTTCTCATACCAAACAATTCTAAAACTCGATTTTTATGTCTTCAATGGATTCCTTGTGAAATTCTGGTCAAGTTAGGCTTTTGAATCACTCAATTTGACCTTATAATGAAGGAGATATGTAGGTTTTAATATTTGCAAATAGTGTAGATTTTTAAATACGCCGTCAGTGCAATTTCGTAATTAATCTTAAAAAATATGGCAACCCTATTTTTAGTAAAATGACCACTCCTCATACGATGTCCAAATTCGACGATTCTTCTTGCTACGGGTCCGTAATTACGATACGGATCTAATACTTCATTCAAAATAGAAATCGGAGCTCATTTGTTCAATATGATATCATCCATGCGTGAAGAAACGACGTTGAAGCATAAGAAAGAACGAGCGCAACACAACCCAAACATATTCGAAACTCACCCGAGCCCTCGGGGGTCTAAACCAAACATGCACTCAAGTCTAAAAACATCATACGGACTTGCTCGTGCGATCAAATCATGAAAATAACATGTAAAACTATGAATTAAACCTCAAAACTCATCATTTTTCTCAAGAACACTTTAATTTCACTATTTCTCAACCGTACGTCTGAATCACATCAAATAAACTCCGCTTCTCACCAAACTTACAGTTAGTATTCAAATACTATAACAAATCTGTATTGGGCTCCGGAATCAAAATACGAGCTCGATACCAATGGTTTCAAACATTAATTCTTTTTTTATTTCATTAACAATTCAGCAAAATAATTTCTTTCAAAAATTAATTGTTAATGCTTGGGACTTTGGAATTCACTTATGGGCATACGCCCAAGTCCCATATTTTATTGCGGACCTCCCAGGACCGACGGAACACAGATCAGGGTCCGTTGACTAAAAATGTTGACTCAAGTCAACTAAAACCAAATTTTAATTCTAAAAATTATTATTTCTTATATTTTCACATAAAAACTTTTCGGTTTCACGCCCGGACTGTGCACGCAAATTGAGGTAATTAAAATTCGTCTTTTTATGGCTAATAATCCTATAACGGAGTCTTAATTCATAAAATGACCCCTTGGGTCATCACAGTTATTAATAATCAAAATGCTATACAAGTGTATGAAGAAGCACAATCAAAGCTAAACCCTAAACAAGAACAAGATTTCAAGACTATATTATACAGAGGCGACTCCTACAACGGGATTATTCTTTGTAGATGCCTCTGACGAAATCGAAATAATATTTCTATGTCATGCATTACTTGCAAATATCATATCAAGAGGCATGCCATTGTTAGCAATAATAGCAAGTGGTTTACCAACAATGATTTTATTCTAAGGCCACCTACTTTAGATTTGATATACCTCTTCAAACAACTTAAATAACCATCACAAATATATCAAAGTAAAGCAATAGTACCAAATTTATAAGGAAAACAAAATTGATTATATGGGATAAAGCACTTATGGCTAAGTGTCAAATGATCGAAATAATTTCCTGGAGTTTTAGAGATATATTGGATATTAATGAACCGTTTGATAAAACATTAATGGTTTGGGAGGTAATTTATGTCAAGTACTAACAATAGTTCCAAAATTGACAAAAGCAGAGACTACAAAAGGTAGCTTGCCAAAGTTATACTTCTGGCTTCAAATGAAAAAGATTCAACTGACAAGAAATATAAAGTAAGATCAGATCCAGTATTCTGTGTCTTCTTGCTTCGTGTTAGAAACGAAGAAAAGCATATGATTTGGTTCTTCTGGAACACTTGGTTATCAATATCAATGTAATAGTAGTGCATTTAATAAGAGAAATAAATCTATCACTAGATTAAAATGCAATTTGTGTAAATCGCATTATAGAATTAAAAAGATATCTTAGCTAGGAGAAATGAATATGTTGATCAACTAAATAAAAGGTTGATTGCAAAATTTTATAGTAAAACAAAATATTTTTATATTTTTGACTCATCAGAAAATGATACCAATAATTACTACCAAAAAGAATACTTAAATACTTTAATACAAAATGACCTTCTACCTTACATGTTTGTTGCCATGTTTATTATTTCTTACATATATTAGTGTCACCGTATATTGATCTTCCATTGTGTATAAGTTGATTTTAAGGAAAAATATGTTTGTCATGCTACTGAAAAACTTAGATACGTCGAATAGCTTATGTAATACCACACAGATGGTATTTCGAAGTTTTGACAATAACGTCATACATGCAAAATTATGATACTGGTCAATGTACTTCTAAGTATATTCTTATCCCTGAATTCAACTTTCGTCTTTAGAAACTAAGGAATATCCTTTTAAATTTGTGTGAAAATAATTTTTAGTATGTTTATGTTTTGCAAATATAATAAATAAAGCATAAGGACAAACATCCTAAATATTTACTGCAATATATCTTCTTGCACGGACAGTTGTATGTTGCACTTTCAAGAGGGATATCAAGATCGACAACAAGAGTTCTGGTTAACACAGAGCAACCAAAGCATTAGGAGGAAACATATACAAAAAAAATATTGTCCACAAAGAAGTGTTCATTAAGATACCATCACATTAAATATTTTTAAATTATAATATATAATTATCTAACTAACGTGACAAAATTGATCATTTGTATAAGTTTTGATAATGTCCTTTTATTTTAAATTCATGTATTATGCTAATATAACATTATTTTTCGGCATTTAGATGATTGTTGTATTATTATACATAAAATTTCTCTCATTAATAAAATTTTATTGTTCCTTCATATAAATAAATATTTTAATCATCACGTGCAATTATTAACGTGCAACACACGTTCATAGATACTAGTAATAATAATAACAACTACAATGACCTTCTATATACGGCTGAAATCGGAGGAGTCCGATTTCGAGGTCTTTGTTATGCCGAGCCCGAGCTCAGAAGGCTTGAAGCAGGGTTCGAGTCTGACCTCAGAGTACATACCTCAAGAGAGCACATCGAAGGCCCGACATGGCTTACCTCGATGCAGTACAAAATCGATGACAACCAAGAAAAAGCGGGAAATTCCCAAGGACATGTGGTTAGGACATATAAGATTTGTAAGAGATAGTAAAAATCTGTACTAGACCGTTATACAGCTGTACCAATAGTATTCTTTATCATAATTAAAAATGTACCATATTAGGATTTCCCCCTCCTATATAAAAGGGACCGTAATCATTTTGTAAGGGACATCAATTCACTAATATAGAACATTCTACTCTGCTTTTCCCGTTTACTATGCTCCATATTATTCTTCAACTTCATTGTTCTTAATTTATTGTTCATACCCTATTTACTATCAACTGACCTCGAGACCCCGAGACAATTAAGCTCGAGGCCCCCATTCCTTTGGCAACTTTGGTTTGGATATCATATTTCTCTTATTTACATCTAGTATTTCTTGCTTATTTACTAGTATTGAAATAACTCACATATTCTTAGAACCACTAATCAAATATAATTGTCAACGCCTATTTTCGAGGTAAACAGTTTGGCGCCCACCGTGGGGCTAAAGATAATAGTGATTATTTTGGTGCTAGTTTTCTGATAACACACATTATTCTTCACACTTTTTCTTGTCCAAAGATTCTCTGATTTCATGTTAAAATATGTCTAACTCAGCAAACGCACCTGGAAACGATGGTCTCGGTTTCCATGGAGAAAATAGTGCAACAGCTCCAAGGGTCGGTGTGCCACCGCTAAACCCTGGGGTAGCACCAACACCAAACCCTGTCGATGTAGGTTCACACATTGCTTTGCACGTCGATTTGAGTATTGATATTGAAGGAAGTGTACATGGAGGGGACCAGCCTGACGCACAAGGTACACAGGCTCGAGAAGAAAGACAAGTTAGTCTACAAGTAATTTTTGAGATGTTGCAAGCACCGCAAGTGGTTATCGCTCAGTTACAGAGTCAGCAAAAGACTCCGAGCAGAGCAGGACAAGAAACGACTCCTCAAGTTGATCCAACCCCAGAAAGATCAAGTAACAACGACACAAGAGCTGACCCCAACGTTATGAAAATGCTCGAGGAACTCACCACGAGGATCAAGTTAGGAGAAAAGAAGATAAAGGACAATGATAAGAAAGTGGAAACCTATAACTCGAGGGTTGACCAGATCCCGGAAGCACCTCTGGTCCTGAAGGGACTGGATTCGAAAAAGTTTGTGCAGAGACTGTTCTTGCCGAGTGCGGCCCCGAAGCCCATTCCGAATAAGTTCAGGATGCCCGAAATCCCAAAATGTAACGAGACCACTGATCCCAATGAGCATATCACCACATATACTTGTGGTATAAAAGGAAATGATTTAAAAGGACAACGAGAGTGAGTTTGTCCTACTGAATAAATTTTGGAGAAACCTTGTCCAAGGGGGCCATGATATGGTATCATAACCTTCCCCCGAACTCAATAGATTCATTTTCCATGTTGGCAGATTCATTTGTAAAGGCACATGCTAGTGCCATAAAAGTTGCTACAAGGAAGTCCGATGTTTTCAAAATCAAACAAAGAGAGAACGAGATGCTAATGGAGTTCGTATCCCGTTTCCAGATGGAGAGAATGGAGTTACCACCCATCTCCGATGATTGGGCTATAAAAGCCTTCACACAGGGACTGAATGAACGAAGCTCAATAGCTTCGAGGCAGCTGAAGAAGAACTTGATTGAGTATCCCGCCGTAACTTGGGCGGATGTGCACAATAGGTACCAGTCGAAAATTATGGTCAAGGACAACCAGTACGGAGCCCCCTCGGGCTCATTTTATCCAAGAAGGCTACTAGAAAAGGAAGAAAGAAATGCAGATAGGGAGCCAAGGTTGAATAAGGAAAGATATCAGCCATACGTCGAAGACAAAAGAAACACTTCGAGGCGTAACGTACCTCGAAATGACCGAAGAGCGGATCGAGGCCAAAATTCTCGGGGACTCATGAGCAAGACCGGGTTTGACAGGCACTCGGGACCGATGGAAGAACCCCGATTATCAGAATACAACTTCAACATCGATGCCTCAGACATCGTATCAGCCATCGGCAAGATTAGAGATACTAGATGGCCCAAGCCCATACAGACCGATCTTTCTCAAAGGAACCCCAACGTAATGTGCAAGTATCATGGTACTCATGGTCATAGGACCGAGGACTGCATACAGCTTCGAGAGGAGGTATCCCGATTATTCAACGAGGGGCACCTTCGATAATTTCTCAGTGACCGGGCAAAGAACCATTTTCGAGAGAGAGATGCAAACAAGAAAAATGAATCAGAAGAACCCCAACATATCAATCACATGATAATTGGAGGAGTCGATGTCCCACAGGGACCCATATTCAAACGAACGAAAGTATCCATCACAAGGGAAAAGAGGACTCGGGACTACATACCCGAGGACACCCTTACTTTCAGCGAGGAAGACATCGAGGTCTCATCTCAGCCTCATAATGATGCACTGGTAATTTCTATCCTTTTAAATAAAGTTCAAGTTAAACATGTGCTCGTGGATCCAGGTAGTTCGGCCAATATAATCAGGTCGAGGGTCATGGAGCAGCTCAGGCAGCTCGACCAAATCATACCCGCCCCTTGGGTCCTAAATGGATTCAACATGGCGAGTGAAAAAATGAAGGGGGAAATCTTCCTCCCATTCAATGTGGCCGGAACCATACAAGATACAAGTTTCATGTCATCGAAGGTGACATGAGATATAATGCTCTACTTGGAAGGCCATGGATCCATATCATGAGAGCAGTGCCCTCAAATTTTCATCAAATGATGAAGTTCCACAAAGGATGGCATAAATATGGTATATGGAGAGCAGCATGCATCTAAGGAGATGTTCGTGGTACACGACATGGCACCAGTATCGACATCATCTACCTCGGAGAAGTCAAAGGATAAACAGGTGGCCAAATAGAAATTACAGCCCGTACCCTGGATTGAACCCGAGGGATAGGATCCCGAAGAACAGGTGATCGAGGACGAGGAAGATTTCCTTGCCCCTCGAGCCTTTGTTTCCCCCGAGGAGTCAGATGCAACGAATTCCACTATCGAGGAGCTCGAATGGGTGGTGTTGATCAAGCACCTACCAGAACAAAAGGTATACCTGGGAACAGGATTAAAACCCAAACTTAGGGAAAAACTCATTCAATTCCTTATTTATAACATTGATTTATTTGCTTGGTCCCATTTAGATATGACAGGGATCTCACCGGAGGTAACCACCCATCGACTAAGTGTCGACCCTAGGTTCAAACTGGTGAAACAAAAAAGGAGACCTCAATCCGAGGTAAAGCATGCATTCATCAAAGATGAGGTAACTAAACTTCTCAAAATAGGATCCATTAGGGAAGTAAAATACCCCGAATGGCAAGCTAACGTAGTGGTAGTCCCCAAAAAAGGGAATAAACTTAGAATGTGTATAGATTACAAAGATTTGAACAAAGAATGCCCTAAATATTCCTTCCCATTGCCCAACATCAATCAATTAATCGATGCCACGGCCGGCCACAAGATCCTTACTTTTCTTGACGCGTACTCCGGGTACAATCAAATTCAAATGAACTCGGAGGACCGGAAAAAATGTATGAAACATATTGCTATATTGTAATGCCCTTCGGGCTAAAAAATGCGGGAGCAACATATCAATGCCTAGTTAATAAGATGTTCGAACATCAAATAGGCAAATCCATGGAAGTTTACATTGACGACATGCTAGTTAAGTCCATGAGCGCGGATGACCATTTGACTCATTTTCAGGCGACGTTCGATATCCTAAGAAGATACAACATGAATCTCAACCCCGAGAAATGCGCTTTTGGAGTCGGTTCGGGCAAATTTTTGGGCTTCATGGTGTCAAACAGGGGGATATCCCGATAAAATCAAACCCATCGAGGAGATCACCGTAGTAAATAATGTGAAAGTCGTGCAACGACTGACCGGGCGGATAACTGCCTTAGGCCGACTCATCTCGAGGTCATCATATAGGAGTCACCATTTCTTCTCCTTGCTCAAGAAGAAAAATAACTTCGCGTGGACTCCAGAGTGTCAACAAGCTTGGAAGAGTTGAAACGGTATCTCTCGAGCCCGCCCTTGCTTCATACTCCGAAAGAGGATGAAACACTATATTTATATTTGGCCGTGTCCGAGGTAGTGGTAAGTGGCGTGTTGGTTCGAGAAGATAAAGGTACGCAATTTCCTATCTATTATGTAAGTCGGACCCTAGGAGATGCTGAAATCAGGTATCCGCACTTAGAAAAATTAGCCCTAGCATTAATAAGTGCATTTATAAAGTTGAAACCATATTTTCAGTGTCATCCTATATGTGTATTAACTACATATCCACTTCGAAACATTTTGCATAAGCCCGAGTTATCGGGTCGATTGGCCAAATGGGCCATCGAACTCAGAGGGTACGGTATCGAGTATCAACCTCGCACGGCTATTAGGATAACCTTCGACGGACCATTCGCCGTATTTTGGGACCAAGAGATACTGATTATGTGCTACGAGAAATCCACGAAGGCACTTGTGGGAATCATTCTGGTGTCGATTCTTTGGTTGGCAAGGTGATCAGAGTGGGGTATTATTGGGATAGCATAGAGAAGGAAACCAAAGAGTTCGTTCGAAGATGTGAAAATGCCAAAGATTTGCATCGATGATCCATCAACCCGGTGAACAACTACACTCGGTTATTTCCCCGTGTCCATTCATGAAATGGGGGATAGACATCGTTGGCCCCCTGCCAACGGCATCAAGTAAAGCTCGATTCATCTTATTTATGAGTGACTACTTCTCAAAATGGGTAGAAGCGCAGGCCTTCGAAAAGATAAGAGAAAAGGAAGTCGTCAAATTCATATGGGATCATATCATATGTCGGTTTGGGATTCCCTCCAAGATAACATGCGATAAAGGGAAGCAATTCATCGGCAGCAAAGTAACATAATTCCTCGAAGACCTTAAACTCAAAAGGATCTTATCAACGCCTTATCACCCAAGTGCAAATGGTCAAGCCGAATCCACAAACAAGACCCTCATCCTAAACTTGAAAAAGAGGTTAGATGATGCGAAGGGGAAATGGAAAGAAGTGTTATCCGAGGTACTATGGGCATATCGAACAACATCGAAGTCGAGCACAGGGGAGGCCTTGTTTTCTTTGGTATATGGGTCCGCGACGTTGATCCCAGTTGAGGTCGGGGAACCGAGCATCATATTTCAACATACCACCGAGGACTCAAACAATGAGGCCATGAATACCTCCCTCGAGCTATTATATGAAAGGCGTGAAGCCGCATTAGTTCAAATGGCCTCTCAAAAACAAATAATCGAAAGTTACTACAACAAAAGAACGAACCTCCGCTACTTCGGAGTCGGGGACTTAGTTCTAAGAAAAGTCACCCTCAATATTCGAAACCCAAATGAAGGGAAGCTAGGCCCTAATTGGGAGGGACCATACCGTGTCCTCGGAGTCTTACGCAAAGGATCCTACAAACTTAGCACAATGAAGGTGAGAAACTACCAAGCAATTGGTATATATCGTTGCTCAAGCATTATTATTGCTGAGGTATGACATTTTCCCTTTTTTCGTTTATATTTTATACTAACTCCTTACAGGTGTTCGGTTGGATATATCGAAGCACCCTTAAACTCAAAGACCTTGGGTTTTAAAGCATGTGTTGCACTNGGGGGGGGGGGGGGAGGGGGGCACCACCCTCG
The DNA here is from genome assembly GCA_005239505.1 of Nicotiana paniculata. NCBI lineage: Eukaryota > Viridiplantae > Streptophyta > Magnoliopsida > Solanales > Solanaceae > Nicotiana > Nicotiana paniculata. The sequence goes on along the minus strand of ML305871.1, from coordinate 41,687 downwards.
GAGATTACATTTTCGAAGAAAACAAGTCATGCCAAGGAGGGCCTCAATAGGAGAATGTTGTAATGGGCCAAAAGGTCAAATGAACCGTGTCCATATAGAATAGTCGAGCCCCCGATGGAAAAAATATGTATGCATGTATCGATTACTCAAAGAAGCATTCTTATTATATCAAAACATTTTATGCCTCAAAGAAGTCTACGATCTTCACATTTAATGGCTCAAAGGTCAAATATACTCGAATACTCGGGAACTGTCATCAACAGTCAACACATCGAGCCATCAAAAACTCGAGCCTATAAGACCTCAATGAGGCAAAACTCAAACTTATAAGACCTCAATGAGGCATATTCAAACTTACAAGACCTCAATGAGGCAAACTCGAACTTATAAGACCTCAATGAGGAAAACTCGAATTTATAAGACCTCAATGAGGCATACACGAACTTATAAGACCTTAAAAAAGGCATCCCCTCGATATTAAGGCCAAGGCCATCTCACTCGGGTACTAAAGGCTACGGCCATATAAAAGACTACAGTCATATGGAAAGGCTACGGCCGAAATAATACGGTTCGGAGACGTCCGACTTCCGCCATAAAACTAAAGGCCTTCAAATACTTCGAAAAATCGGTTAAATCAGGCTACCCTCGGCATAAGCAAAGGGGCTTCGATAAAATCAGCCCCGAATAATGTGAAGGCTTCAAAAAATTAGCCTTTGAGAAAACCTCACGAGGTATTCAACTATCATCGCACATCGACTTGCAATCGAGGTTCCAATCAATCGAATCGTCAAAAAGTCGAACGAATATAAAAACATGCCAAGGCATAACAAAAAATTTTACAAGTCTTTAGCCAGAAAGGGGGAAATTTATAGCCATTTTGAGGTCGAATTGACCCAACCTAAAAAGAGCCTAAGGGCCGATTTGTAAAATCCTAAGGGCCGATTTTATAAAAGCCTAAGGGACAACCTAAAGAGCCTAAGGGCCAACTTAAAAGAGACTAAGGGCCAATCGAAAAGTGCTTAAGGGCCTATACTTAAAGAACTTCAAGGCCGAAGCTCACCATGCTCGAGACCTTACGCAGTTCGGACTCGAAAGTACCGAGCTAAAGCTTAGCTCGAATACCGGACCCTAAGTTGATCAAACACGAACCTAAAGGTTTTATATTTTAAGTCCAATACATCGGACTGATCGTCAACAACATCAAATCTCAAAAGTAAAGGCAAGTCAAAAATTAAAAAAACAAAGATGAAAAAAAATTCTTTTATATTCAAATGGTGTTCACAAAAGCATATCTACAAAGCTCACGTGTATCCCTTACACAAATAGAAGGAAAATGAAAGAAGCCTAGTCTATTGTCGGGGTCACCCGACCGGAGGTAGTTTCCTCAGGAGCTGCATCTTCGATGGCCTGGCCTTCGGCAGCCTGACTTTTGGTGGCCTCTTCCCTCTCGGGGACTTCATCTCCGTCTTCATCACTCTCCGAGCCACTAGCAAAATCCTCGTCGGAAGTGAGCAGTGAAATCGATTTTCTTCTAAGGCCTTCACTTTCTCGATCACGGCAGAAAGATCAAAACCTTTGGCATGCATCTCCTGGAGAGCCTTCCTTCGAGACTCCAATAGAGAATAGTCGAGGGAATGAGTTAGATTGAGCTCGGATTCAGTAGATACCTTCTTAGAATGAGCATTTGCAGCAGCAGCGTCAATCCGATACAAAGACGTGAGTGCATCAGCGTCGGACTTGACTTTGGATAACTCAGCGGCCGATTCATCATGAAGCTCCTTTTATTTACGGCTTTCTTCCTTTTCACCTGAAGTTGGTGCTCAGAAGAGGCATCTTCTCTCAAAGAGTATCCTTCTCGGAGGCCATATCATCCTTGCGCTGCTTCAACCTGAGTATCTCAACATCTTTGACCTTAAGCTCCTCCCGAAGTTGCCCCACCAGGTCATCCTTCTGCTTGAGTTGCAAGAATCGAGTCAAGATATTAAACACCAAAATGAGTAAGCATAAAATAATCCCACAAAGTCTATATTACCTGCTCAACGTAATCGACCTGCTCTTGGGAAGCCTTCTCCGAACTTGCTCAAAGGTCATTGAGTTCCCCCTCCCTTTTGGCATAATGAGCCTTGAGCTCATCCGACTCTGATATGAGTTTCTTAAGCTCATCTTTGCAGTGGGCCAGCTTAGCTCGTGACTTGGAAAAGGCTTGGTTGAATAGCATAACGGCCTAAAAACAAAAGAAGGAGGTCAAAAAGGCAAGAACCAAATTCAAGATATAATTGTTAAGGTGAAGATTACATGTTTTCGAAGTTTCTCGAGCTCTTCAAAAATAAACGAGGATTCAAGGTCGGGGCCTTCCTCGACCCCGATGAATCACTCTCCAAATATATCATTCTCTCCATGGGATGCCCCCACGTCGGGAGTCTTCATATCTTAGGCATCTCGTATTTTCTCGGAAGAAAACGACGGGCCAGACGGAGAGTTGTCCATTTCAATTACCCCGATTGGATCGATCAGGGCCTTCTCTCGCCTTCGAGGAGCCTCAGGGTTGAATTTTTTGGACCCATATATCAAATGCTTTTCAGCACAAGGTACATTCTGGTCATCAGCCGGTTCGGGGACTAGGCCCGAGCTCCCTTCGGTGATCCCCTCAGCTCGAGATTGAACCACCCCGACAACTTTCGGTGCAGTAACCTTTGAAGCATCGGTACCGCTTCCCCTCTGAGTTACTAACGGGAGGGCATCGCCTTCACCCTCAATCTCATCTCCCTCTTCATCCTCAGCACGAAGACTTGCAGCAACTTCGGGAGACAAGGCCACCGTGTCGGCCCTAGGTTTTTGAAGCTTTGAATTTTTTGGCTTCGAGGAATCTGCCGACGTCTCTTTCTTTCTCTTCTTATCCTTAGCAGGTTTTTGGGTCTCTACCTCGCCAGGTGGGGGAGGCCTCATTGAAATAGCTTCTCCAAGGCCTACATGAGCACCAAAGTTAAGCGTGTTATTAAGAGATATTTCACTAAGGGATTCAAATACGTCAATGATAAAAACTCACCATGGTTCTTGGCCTCCCATTGGCCTTTGTCCAAGTCACGCCAGGCGCACTCAGCATATGTGGAGGTGGAAGCTAGTTGTCGAACCAAACCCGAGAGGTCCTTAATTGCGCTGGGGTACCACTCAACGACTGCATCATCAGAAGGGAGTTAGTTCGAAAGGAAAAGAAAATATGTAATTAATGAAACATGCTCAATGAGTCGACACTTACGCTTCATGTTCCGTTCCTCGGGGAATGGCATCTTCTCCACAGGAATCAGGTCGGACGTCCTGACTCGAATGAAGAGGCTCATCCACCCTCGGTCTTTATCTTCATCGATGCTAGCGAAGAAATACTTCGAAGATCGACGTTGTAATTTTATCAAGCCACCTCGATAGAGACGAGGCTGTATAGTCTAATCATATGGTCGAGGGTGAAAGGCATCCTCTCGACCATGTTCGAAAAGTACCTAATCAGGTAAACGATTCTCCAGAAGGAAGGATATATTTGGCCGAGCGTCACCCAATATTGTCGACAAAAGTCGAGGATCACTGGGTCTATCAGTGGCAAAGAAGGTTCTACGGGACCTAAGGTGAATGGGTATGTGTATACGCTTAGGAAACCGTCTTTGTAAGTGGTTATGTCCTCTTCAAGTGAAGGGATCTCCACTTGTACTGCATCCCCCCAACGGCAATCAGCCTTCACTTTTTTGGTTTCGGTTATTAGACTAATATATCGAGACATGGGTTCGCACCGTCCCGCAACAGAGAAAGGTTTTTCGACCTTGAAATCAAAAGATGTTTCACAAGGCCCGGGGGGTACACTCCTCAATACGAGGAGGTACTACCATTTTGCTCTTAGACGAGCGTGATGATGAAGGGGCTTTCTCTTTTTGGGGAACTGTCTTTGAAGTTTTCGCCATGTTTGTTGTGAAATTTCAGAAGAAGAAGAAGAAGAAACTGGTTAAGAGATGAACACAAAGAAAGGGTGAATGTAGAGAAGACTTAATGAAGATTTGAAGATGTTGTAGAAAGTAAAGATATAAAAAATAAAGGACTGGAATATTTATAGGGGTCATCTAGGCATGTTGAAGAAGCTAAAAGGGCGGCTAATAGTCATTATCGATTTATGGTCTTTTGAGAACTGTGCAGACATGACCTCTGCACAACCTTTCCGTCACACCAGTCGCTGATCTCACGTGACTGACATCGTGGTGGAGACATCGAAGAGTCAAGAATTTAAATTGTTTCTTATCATTTCATTCTAAGAAACGCGGGGACTATCTGTATACGGCCGAAATCGGAGGAGTCCGATTTCGAGGTCTCTGTTATGCCGAGCTCGAGCTCGAAAGGCTTGAAGCAGGGTTCAAGTACGACCTCAGAGTACATACCTCGAGAGAGCACATCGAAGGCCCGACATGGGTTACCTCGAGGCAGTACAAAATCGATGACAGTCAAGAAAAAGCGGAAAATTCCCAAGGACACGTGGTTAGGACAGATAAGATTTGTAAGAGATAGTACAAATCCGTACTATGCCGTTATACAACTGTACCAATAGTATTCTTTGTCCTAATTAGAAATATACCATATTAGGATTTTCTCCTCCTATATAAAGGGGACCCCAATCATTTTGTAAGGGACATCAATTCACTGACATAGAACATTCTACTCTGCTTTTCTCGTTTACTATGCTCAAGATTATTCTTCAACTTCATTGTTCTTCATTTATTGTTCGTACCCTATTTACTATCGACTGACCTCGAGACCCCGAGACAATTAAGCTCGAGGCCCCCGTTCCTCAGGCAACTTTGGTTTGGCTATCATATTTCTCTTATTTACACCTAATATTTTTTGCTTATTTACTAGTATTGAAACAAATCACATATTTTTAGAATCACTAATCAAATATAATTATTAACGCCTATTTTTGAGGCAAACACCTTCTCAGACAATGATTTCTCGTAGAGGAATATGTGTAAATGCAAAATTCGAGAAATTTTCCAAATAAGTGTTAGAGTTGAAGGTGGAAATTAAAGTCAGGCACATTGGAAATATATGCTGTAGAAAAGTACGGAAATCTTTAGGAACGAGGCAATTGTTGTGGGAAGAAATGAGGTCCAAAAGAAGAAGACACAGTATTAATATCAACGGTTAGTTGATGCATATGATATTTTCATCCTTAATTAGGAGTTTGGTGTTCGAGTTCTTTGGATAATAAGAAGTGTTTCCTCATTTAGTTAACCTTATATGATGCGAATCGATGTTATCGAACATCGGTTGGAAACAATAACAACAGGGGACCGTAGGAACTGTATCAAGATCTTATTTCTTTTTCTTTTTTTGGTTGGACATAAAGTTGCAAATGCATTGAGCATTCTTGCTGAAGTTGTCAAAGAAACCGACACCCCCTGCTTTCATGGTATCAAAATCATCATTCATATTTTCATACCATGCTCAAACCTTAACCTCGCCAAACATCAAAATCATGCCAATCACAAGCCATCTTTTGTTTTGGAGACATTATCAATTACAACTGCTTCATGACATTTCTAGATAATGATGATGTTTATAAATAGGCCAATATTGCACTTTATCCTAAAGTCTATATTCTGTTCAATTTTGTTTATACGAGATTCTTTTTTTAATTTTATCTATTTAGAAATAATTGACATCTTTTTATAGTTAAAAATGTTTATTTTTAGCGGTTGCATTTCACTTTATAGATTATAACATGTTATTATAGGAACAATTTCATATTTTGAACACTGAATAACGATAGCAATTTTTACATGTTATACAATTTTAATTTAAAGGGTTATGTTTACCTATTTCCTCGTTCATAATTTTCGACTTGAGTGGGAAAGTAAATTTTAAACCCTTATAAATTCCTTTTATTGAAAAGAAATCTAATAATCTCGTAGACCTTTAATGCCTCTTGCCCCTTCCTACTTCCTCTTTTACTGCCTTCCTCAAATCTCTATAAAAGCATTCTTTATATATGATTTTCTAATTAAACTTTGAGTTAGCCATTTTTCCTACACATTATAATACAGACTTATTTATCCGTTTTAACTAAAATTTGTTATTTACCAGAATTAACTAGGTTTTATTTACAAATAATATGTATTTTCTTAAAAGGCTCACAAATCATAATTAGTGTCTTCAATTAAGAAATTTATTATACTATTTTCTTTTTTTCCTCTCCTCTTCTCTCCCTCTTCTTCCGCAGCCTCCCTTCCTCTTTTTCTATTGTCATCTCTCCTCTCCTTCCAACAGGCCTGCGCATTAGTAGACAATTTCCATCATGCAATCATGTATTTTTATTTGTTTTCTTATGTCTTTTGTGTCATTACAGATTAAGAATGTTGAAGATGTTCAATACTATTTGATAAACCATATTGGTCCTTACACATAACTTTTATCATATCAAGCCAATTCTCGAATCAAGAACATAAATTAAATGGGTGAAAAATGATATAACAATAGGCTTATTATAAAGAAGATGAATTGTCATGACCGGAAAATCATCCTCAATTTTGTATTGGCCGAAAATAAACATGCCATGTGGACTAATACTACAATGATAAGTGTCATGGGAGTTGGAGTGACAAAGAGAAATGACGTGAACACAAGTCATTAATAGTTATGAATATGGAAAGCAATCGGTCATATCCTTGATTATACACGATTTGCTCTTATTGCCTCAACTATTACAAATTACCCACGTAACAGGTAATTAATGTAATTGTCACAATTTGAATTTTCCATCATCGGGATCGTGATGTCGCCTAATGTTGTACCCACTAGGCAAGCCAACGTAACCTTTCAATATATCTTATTCCTTTATTATTACCAAATAGCATGCGAAAAGACAATACTAACATATATAGAAGTACAAAATGGAGCAAGGTATATAAGCTCAATGTATGCCTTTACGAAATTTCACAAAAACCAATCCCAGGACTTTGGAGTCACAAACTCACGAACTGTCTATGAATAATACACATAAAGGTCTGAATGAAATAAGTACATCTTTTTCTGAAGTAACTAGAACAGAATACAAGAAAAGAAGTAGGAAGGGACGCCAAGGCCTGCGGACTACCTCGGGGTCTCCATTGGACTGAAGGCAGCAACCTCGATCTATGGTCCGTAGGGTCCTACACCGGGATCTGCACAAAAGTGCAGAGTGTAGCATCAGTACAACCGACCACGTGTACTGAGTAAGTGCCGAGCCTAACCTCGGCGAAGTAATGACGAGGCTAGGACACGACAACCAAAGTCAACCTGTGCAGTTTAATGGAATACGGAGAAAAATAATACAACGAGAAATAGACAGTTAAGCATAAGGGAAAAGGGGAACATGCTGAGGGGAGGAAATATTAAATAATGAAAATAACGAGGTAAGGCACAATTTAGATATCAATTTAAGCAACGGAATAGTAACACGAAAACAAGTGCACGGCATCACCCTTCGTGCTTTTACTCTCATCCTCACCATCAAAATCAATATATTCGGCACGGCATCACCCTTCGTGCTTTTACCTCACAATATCATGGCACGGCATTATCCTTCGTGCATTATCTCTCATATCGTGCCATGACATCACCCTTCGTGCTTTTACATTCACTCAAAATCTCACGCACGACATCACACTTCGTGCTTTTATACTTTTCCTCACCCAAACACATCAAATGTAGCAATCCAACAAGGAACAATATAATAGAGTAAACGGAAATAAATCATAACCTCCCGACAAGGGAGTCAACAATAGAATTAATACCATCCCGGCAAGAGAGTCAACAACTATATCCAATCTCACTTAGTGCATAACTTCACATAAAAATCTTCGACTGAAACTAATACTCAACGCTATTCAATATCAAGGAATCTCCACCAACATAGATAACAATAAAGTGAAACTCAAATATTACTTACGAAAAATCACACAATTCATAATATTCGACTCGCGGGCATGCTTGACACCAACGTGTAGGTACTCGTCACCTCACATATACGTCGAATATGATTCTTACACATAGCAAATAGGACACGACACATATTCCTCAAGCTAAGGTTAAGCCAAACACTTACCTCAAATTCCACGACCAAACTCAAGCCTCGATTACCGCTTTCCCTTTTGAATTTTACTCCAATTCACTTGTATCTAGACATATTCAACTCAATAACATCAATAAATGCCAAATAATTCCATCATGACGCTTAATTATAGGTTTTACATCATTCTTCCCAAAAAGTCAAAAATCAACCCCGGACCCGCTTGGTCAAAACACGAGGTCCGGACCAAAATCCGATCACCCATTCACCCACGAGCCCGAATATGTAATTAGTCTCGAAGTCCGACCTCAAAATGAGGTCTAAATTCCAATTATTCAAAAAGAGAATAAAAGCCCTAACTCTACCCAAATCCCCAATTTTCTACCATTAAAACCCTAGAATTCTTGATAAAAGTTGCTGAAAATCATTAGGAAGTTGAAAGAAACTAGTTAGGGGTCACTTACCTATGATTTGGGAAGAAACTCTCTTGAGAAAATCGCCCTTGGTTCCTATTTTGGTGAAGAAATGAAAATGAAATCGGGTGAAATATCTAACTTAAACACTGCCCGACCCTCACACCTGCGGTGCCTGGGTCGCACCTGCGCTTTCGCATGTGCGGAAAATCCATCGCACTTGCGGAAATGGACTAGGCAACTGAGGGCTGCACCTGCGGAACCGCTCCTGCGAAGATTGTGTCGCACCTGCGGAATCGGGCTGGCTGGGGATGGACCGCACCTGCGGCTGGTTATCCGCACCTGCGGTCTCGCACCTGCGGCCCAAGACTCGCAGGTGCGGGCACACCAGAACTGGTGCACCAGCAGTGATTCTTCAACTTTAAACACCCCAAAACCTAGCCGAAACTCACCCTAGCCCTCGAGGCCTCCTAACCAAACATGAACACAACCTAAAAGATATCCTACGGACTTACTCGTGCGATCAAATCGCCAAATTAACATCTTAAATAACGAGTTTAGCATTAAAATCCAAGAAAAATTCTAAAACTTTCAAAGTATCAAATTTCACAACTGCGGGTCCGAATCACGTCAAATGACCTCCATTTCTTACCAAATTTTACAGACACACCTCAAATATCATATTGAACCTATACTGGGCTCCGGAACTAAAATACGAGCTCGATACCATAAATTTCACATATAACCAAATTTCCAAAAACTCTTATATTTTCAGTAAATCAATTTCTTTCAAAAATTCATGTCTCGGGCTTGGAACCTCGGAATTTGATTCCGGGCATACGCCCAAGTCTCATATTTTTCTACGAACCCTCCGTGACCGTCGAATCACGGGTCCGGGTCCGTTTACCCAAACTATTGACCGAAGTCAACTTAAATTTAATATTAAGGACAATTAAGCATTTTTCTCAGTTTTTCACATAGAAGCTTCCCGGATATACGCTCGGGCTGCGCACGAAAAACGAGGTGAGATAGAAGGAGGTTTTCAAGGCCTCAGAACACCGTTTTGACTTATAAAATAAGGGATGACCTTTTGGGTCATCACAGTAATAAATAATAGTAACGGACATGAGCTAAATAGGGTAAACTATTACAAAATGTAATGTTATAAAAACTCATTTCCATAAACTTGTATCCCATCGAAAAATCTGCTAAGTTGTACTGTCAATTATCAATATTCTTACTACTCTCTATTATTAGAATAATCGTTCTTTCCTACCATGAAAAAAGCGACAATCATCAAGTAAGATTTCTATCACCTTATTCTCAATTTAAATATATATTATTGTTATTCTTTTTTCATATCAATTATATTTGAAAAAGTGAAGTAAATTGGTTGTTAGAACCCCGAATTATTCTATTTATTTGTTTTAATTACAAGTATTATTGTTTGGTTTAAACAAATTAGTTATGTCACCAAAAACACTAATAATCGTTTCACTTTCTATTTATATATTTTATTTGTCGCAATAAATTATGTCTAGAACTGACCAAATTACTCAGCAGGTGAACGGACAAGGGGGATCTCCTCCACACAATTTACCAGACATTCTCCACAATGCTCACAAGATACCTCACTGGTCACATCTGCTAATCGCAACACTGAGCAGCGGAATGATGAGCAATAACGATTACAGGATGACTTGAGCAATTTATTGCTCAGCAGATTGGTGAAGCCTTACGGGCCTTAACAGGTGGCGTGCCAAATATAGTTCCATCTCCACCACCAATCAATACAACTGTAGAAAATCCCAATTCAGGGCTTGAAAACTCAGAAAGTGGGAAAATTCCAAATAGTTTTGGAGCTGGGAGTTCAGGTACGCCGAATAATTCTAATTTACAAAATCTAGTTGTAACCTTGAAAAAACAACTCAAGGAACAAAATAAACTGATAGAACAAATATCGGGTGTACCACCGGTAACCAAACGTGTGGGTATGAACAAATCTTCGCAACAACCATAGAAACAAAGTGCATCACCATTACCGATATCAAAGAAGTTCAAAATGACAGATATTCCTAAGTATGATGGAACTTCTAATCCACGAGATAATGTGACCGCATTCTCCATAGGAGTCAAAGGCAATGAATCATTGACTAAGCTAGAAATTCAATCGGTGCTTGTGAAGAAATTTGGTGAAACCCTTACAAATGTTATAATAGGAGGTAAGAAAGTCAATGGGGTAACATATATAGCGTCAAAGAGAACAACTAAAATATTAGTAACTCACGGGAAACGTATTCGGCAAGTCTTAGAAGGAGATAGAGTAAATGTTGATGATGAAGATGCAGATGGCTCGTTTATACCTCACAATGATGCACTGGTAATTTCTCTACTTGCTCATGATATTAATGTGAAACGAGTTTTGATTAATCCAGGTAGCGCAGTAAAGATTATATTGCTATGATTGGTCAACGAAATACAAGTGACAAATCGTTATAATACGCAATGCTCGATATTTGTCTGGGTTCCATAATTCAAGTGTCATAACCAAGGGAGAGATTACATTGTCCATATTTGTAGATTGAGTAGTGCAGACATGGCTTATAACATGATTTTAGGAAGGCCATGAATTCATGGTATGGGTGCAGTACCATCAACTTTGCATCAAGTTATTAAATTTATGTCACAATGGGGAATTCGTCAGATCAGGAGAGAACAACGAGCAGCACGAGAAACTAATATGGTGGTTATAGCGAGTGGAATAACCAAAGACGGAGAAGAAAAATAGTAATTACACTGCCAGTTGAGGAGAATATGCCCTCTACCGCAACATCGGATACAAAAAATGGAACAAACATAGACGCAAGACCTAACATGATTCAGGAATCGGAGAAGAATGATACTATCAAAATAATAACAGAGGATTTCGAAGTTGTTACCTTATTTACTCACTGGCCTAAGAAAAAAGTCTATATTGGGACAAACTTAAGCCAGAGTTAAAGAGTGGGTTAATTGAATTTTTACACACTAATCCTGGTTATTTTTCTTGGTTGCATTTATATTGTCACGACCCAAAACCAACCTGGTCGTGATGGCGCCTATCGTGGAATTAGGAAAGCCGACACACTTTCAAACAATTCGATTTTTCATTAAAATTTTAGATAATAACCTTTTTCCACAGAAATTCTAAATAAAAGAGAGAATTTCAAAACCAAAAAAATACGAAAATTTAAACCCCAACATCGGGTGTCACTAAGTCATGAGCCAATACTACCACAGTTTTGAAATTTATCAAGACATCATTGTCTGGAAATAGTCAAAATACACAAAATGGAAGATAAGGAAGGAGAAAGACGGGGATGCGATCTCCAGGAAGCTACCTCGCAATCTCCGAATGATGATCCGCAGTAGAAATGGTCAACAACCGCTACTGTGGCTTGAGATACCTGAATCTGCACACAAGGTGCAGCGGGTAACGTGAGTATACCAACTCAGTAAGTAACAAATCCAAACTATGGACTGATAGGCAATGACGGACTAAACCTCAACAGATAACAGATTAAACTATACAGTAAAGCAGACATGCTTTCCATTCAAGTGTTCAGCTCAAAAAGCAAGGTAGATGCAAATTTGAACAATGTAAGTGATAACCTCAGCATATCTCTAAGTGAAAATGCGTAGAATGCATGACAATGTACCATGCAATCCCAATCTCAAGTTTTCAACCACTCAGTACCGCATATGGACATCCGGACCGGGGAAATCCATCCCGGAACATACTCGATGTTGACTATGTAGTCCCTCAGTACCGAGGAAAAAGGGTAATCTAACCCTGCGGAGAAATCCATCCCCAGGTATCGATACTTCGGAAAAATCCATGTCCAGGGAAATTCATCCCTCAATAATACTTCAGACAAATCCATGTCCAAGGAAATCCATCCCTCAATAATATCATTTGCGCTCACTAGGGATGTGTTACAGGCTCCGGAGGGGCTCCTACAGCCCAAGCGCTATCACAATCATCAACATAACCGATGCGGCGTGCAACCCGATCCTATATCTATCACTCATAATCAGGCCATCGGCCTCACTCAGTCATAACTCTCCAGTCTCACACATACAGGCGCACAATGCCATGAAACTAGCCCGAAACAATGATATGATGTGCCAAATAATAATAACTGAGACATGATATGATATGCATGATTAAGACTGAGTACAGAACATCAATGAAACTAATGAGATGATAGCAAGAAACGACCACCCAGGTCCCAACAGTATCGGCGTGAAGCCCTAACATGACATCTAGCATGATTTACAGCACATTTACTTAATCACATAATAGAAATGCAGATATCAACAAGAAAGAATCACTAAGTGGTGCCATGGAATAAACAAGCCACAATTCTCGCGGTGCACGCCTGCATGCCCGTCACTTGGCATGTGCGTCACTTCAATACTAATCACATATCACATAGCTCGGGGTTACGAACCCTCATAACCAAGTTTGGAATCGTTACTTACCTCAATCAAACCAAAATCCTACTCCACGACGACCGTGCCTCTCGACTCAGCCTCCAAACATCCTGAATCTTAGTAAAAGCAATACAATGCAATCAATATAGTCCAAGGAAACAATTCCACACGAAAATTATCAATTTCAACCAAAACCCTGAAATTCACCCAATTCCGACCCCCGGGCCCACGTCTCGAAATCCGACAAAAATCACAAAACTAGAAAACACATTCACTCATGCGTCTACCCATACCAGTTTCACCAAAATCTGACCTCATTTGGTCCCTAAATCCCCAAATTACTCTCTCAAGAACTCTTCCATTTTTCCTCCAATTTTTCACCCCAATTCCCAATTTAGATGATAGAAATCAAGATACAATCATGGAATTTACCTAAAATCAAGCGAGGAACACTTACCTCAATCAACTCCTTGAAAATGCCTTCAAAAATCTCCCAAATCCATGGTCTCTAGCTCAAAATATGAAGGATGGGTTCAAACCCTCGATTTTGAAATTAAATACTACTACCCAGATATCCTTCATCGTGATCACGGAAATAGCCTCGCGATCGCGAAGCAAAAAAAATTTGCCTCGCATTTTAACCTTACGCGATTGTGGAAACACACACGCGATCGTGGATAACACCTTCTCACATCAACGCGAACTCGTCCAGCTCTACGCGATCGCGTAGAGCAATTCCTTCACCTCGTTGTCGCTCCAAATCCTTCTACGTGAACGCGACCTCAGCCACGCGTTCGTGATGCACAGCTCCAAAAAACTACGCGATAGCGATCCTATCTCTGCGTCGCGTAGAACAAACTTACCTCTGCCTCCAAATAATCCTACGTGATCGTGAATGGACTCCTGCGATCACGTACAAGGAAACCAGAAACAATTGATACCAGATTTCAGCAGTTGCCAACCAAATACTAAGTTCGCTAACCATCCGAAACTCACCCTAGGCCCTCGGGACCTCATCAAAACATACCATCACATCCCATAACATCATTCAAACTTAGTCGAACCTTCGAATCGCTCAAACCAACATCAAAACACCAAATTACCCTCGGATTCAAGCCTAAGAACTTCTTAACTTCCAAATTCTGCAAACGATGCCGAAACCTACCAAATCACCTCTGAAGGACCTAAAATTTTGCAAGCACGTAACACATGACACTTCGAACCTATTCCAACTTCCGAAATTCCATTCCAACCCCGATATCTAATTTTCCACTGTCGACCAAAATCGTCGAATTTCCAACTTTCGCCAATTCAAGCCTAATTCTACCACGGACCTCCAAATTACATTCCGAACATGCTCCTAAGTTTAAAATCACCTAACAGAGCTATCTGAATCATAAAAATCCCAAACCGAGATTGTTTACTCATAAGTCAACGTCTGGTTGACTTTTCCAACTTAACCTTCTAAAATACAGACTAAGTGTCTCATTCTACTCCAAAATCACTCCAGACCCGAACCAACCAACCCGATGCAACAAAATAAAGTTGATTAACACATAAAGAAGCAGAAATGGGAAAATGTGACTATAACTCTCGGAATATCCGATCGGGTCGTTAGATATAATAGAAATTCTACCGAAGGTAATGATTCATAAGTTGCATGAAGACCCATTACACCTGCTGGTGAAACAAAAAAAGAGAAAGCGAGGTGATTTCAGAAACCATGTAATACAGGAAAAGGTAAGCAAACTCTTGAAAATTAGTTCAATTCGTGAGGTAAAATACCCTAATTGGTTAGCAAATACAGTTGTAGTTCCTAAAAAGAATGGTAAATAGCGAGTATGTGCATATTATACTGATTTGAATAAGGCATGCCTAAAGATTCATTTTCTTTGCCACATATAAATTAATTAATTGATTCTATTGCTGGTCACGAGGTTTAAATATTTTAGATGCTTATTCTAGGTATAACCAAATTGAAATGCATCCTGAGGACGAGAATTTTTTTTTAATTATTATATACAGGGAGGACTTATTATTAAAAGGTCATGCCCTTTGATCTAATGAACGGTGCAGTTACTTATCATAGATACTAAAATGTTCCAAGAACACTTGGGGAAGACTATGAAAGTTTCTTTTGATGACATGCTAGTAAAGTCAACACAAGCAGTAGATCATCTCAAGCATTTGGAGAAAAATTTTGCGATTCTTCAAAAATATAATATGAAGTTGAACCCAGAAAAATATGTATTTGGTATAGCATTAGGTAAATTTTTTGATTTTCTTGTCTCTAACATGGGCTCAAATTAAAGCAATCGAAAAATACCGAATGTGCTTACAAGCAAAAAATAGTACAAAGACTAACGGAAAGAATAGCAACTTTAGAGAAATTCATATCTAAATCTTCAGAAAAATGTTTCAAGTTTTCATATTTCAAACTCAAACACTATAAAGGTGCATTTCGAGGAGAATTTCAAGAACTTGAAGAAACTCGAATATCAAATGCGAAGTGAAGAATCAAAGAAGAAAACTCCAAAAACTTTAATAATATAGTCACGGAATAAGATATTCTGAAGGCCTACTTGTAAAGTAAAAGTTGATATTGTTGCAAGAAAGCAACTGTAATGATGATATATATGAATATTAATTTTGAAAGTTCAAATAAAACTTCTCAAGTTATTTCATATTTTTACACCAACATGAAGATGAGATGTCATCTTCATTAGTGTCGATTGCATAAAAGGTGCCTCTTTTATGATTAAGATTGTATATATCTAGATACGACAACGTTAAAGTATTCGTTCATCTGAAATAATGCAATAAAAGACTTGAGAAGGAACATCTTGAGAAGGAAGGTTGTCAGGTGGGGAAGGATCAGCAGTTAAAGGAAGATTAACTTGGGGACTTGAAGTTGAAGGTGGAAGATCCGCCTATGTATTCTCTTTACTTACATCGCCCTTAAAACTTTCTTCCTCAGGAGTGAAGAAGCTTTGACCTTGCTAATATACTTCAATAGCAACTTTAGCATTAGCAAGTTCAGCCTCGAGGTCAAAACCTTCTTAGCTAGCCTCGGTCAAAGTTTCAAAATGAGTACGAAGGAGAGCCCAACTAACATCCAAAGTTAGTTTATCTTCAAGGGCCTCATACTCTATTTCCCAATTGATCAATCTCAGCTTGTAAACCCTCTTTCTTTATCTCAACAGCGTCATAGGAGATATTCAAAGGCTCCAGAGTATACTCAAGGAACTTAACTTTATCAGAGGAGGCATGAAGGTTTTTCTGGGCTTGGGTAAACTCTTAAACCAGTTCATCTGCATATATTTCCTTTTGGTTCAAAAGTTCTTTCAAACTTCAAACCTCTTCAGTGACTTTGGGGTGCTGCTCAGCAAAGTCGGCCTTTATCTTTGTAATCTTCTTATCTGATTGTCTTGCTTCAGCTTCGTAACTGCTTATTCGACAGTTACTATTTTAAATTTTTTAATTCCTCTTTCTCCATATGGAGACTAGCAAATTGTTCCTTCCAATTATCCACTTCCAAAAATAAGTCTGCCGCATACTGCTCATTTCGAGCAAGTCTTTTCATCAGATCTGTGCCATTTAAATTTATCTGAAAATAAAAGATAGAAAGAAAAACAGATAAGGGAAAGAAAGAAGTAAAAAGAAATCGAATATACCCGAAGGGTAGAATGCACGATATCATTGGACGGAGTGATGTCAGAATAGGACTCCAACTTCTATTTCTCGAGTGACCAAATACGAATCTTCAACCAAACAGAAGCCCGGTCAGGTCTTTTCAGCAAGTTAATATTAGCCGGGACTTCTACCATCACCTGCCAAGAAAGAGTGTTTATTGTAACCTACAATATTTTCATGAGAATGACGATTTAGTAACCTATCAACGCAATAACATTATAAAATTTTGTAAGATAATAAAAAATGGCACAAGAAAATATTTGTTAAGGAATAAGATGGAAATCATAAAGTTACCGTGATATATATAACTTTGAAGTTCAGAATGTTTAAACAAAGTATCTTTTTTTACACAAATAGTATATCTTCTTTTGCAATTATACCTTTCATGCATGATGGACCAGCTCTGAATGCAATATTACTAGGAGATCAATGTTACAACGAATTTAAGTTATATACACGTGAATAAAAATTTACAACACCATACCATTTGACTAAATATATCATATTTCTTCTCTAATAATTAAGGTAACCATATATATGTCACTATCATGCTTGAAATAAAGAGTTACTAGTATTTATTACTATTAAAATTTATATAATTAAGTCAATTTTGTGCAAAAAAATATTGCGTATATACAATTAATGTTAGTGTACAAAACTCAAATGTAACTGAAAGATGCAGAATTGGTAGTTAATTATGAAGAGCATGTTTCTAGTGGATAAAGCAATAACTGAAACAAGTTTGAAGAATATGTAAATGTTTCGTGAACCCCAAGAGCTGACAAAACATCATGCTGTAACACATCCTGAGGTCAACATGTTACTGTGGATAAAGCAATAGCTTGAGTTCAACAATTATGGTGGATACTACATGCATTATACCAAAAGTGAGTTTGTACAAACTTAGATACTATTTAGTAATACTCTAAATAATTGCCATGATTCGAGTATCACTTAAAGGTCCATGGTCTCATTGCAACCAATTGAAGTTCAAAAAGAAATTCATTTCAAAGAACATTTGATTGAGACAGTATCATTAATGATGTTCCAAGATTTAGTACTCTCCACTTTTACATTCTTCTATCTTCCTACTAAATTACAAACTCATCCATAATTACAATAGCATTCATTAGGTATATCGTTCTTCTATGTCCTCCTCCTATCTTTGCAAGCCAACACAAAGTTTTATTCTGATAGAATAAAACCAGCCAACTAATAAGCACATAACTGAAGACCATCAACTGCCAACAACAGCATGTCTCATTAGTATTCTTACAGGGGGGGGAGGGGGGACATGCTAGAAGCACCTTGCGAATTCAAAATATAAACATTTCACAGAGAGATAAACTGGTTACTTGAAATTAACAAAGTGCCCAGCAACATATCGCCAAAGTTATATTTGAGTAGAAACTTCATAGAGAGTGCAAAATTGACATATCCACATGCACAAAATCTGACAGCCACAGTTAACACCAGGTATGGACTGAGTCCATTCTTTAGCCCAACAAATAAATTCGCACAAGAAAACCAACAATAATAACAACCTTTTAGAAACTTATTTTTAAATGAACAATAATATAGAAACATTTTTTCCTAGAAAATTAGCATACTACAATAGGCAAACAAGAAACAGGGGAATGAATAGAGACAACAAACAGCTCATAATTCAATTATAAGTACCATAACAGAAACCGAGGTATCCAGAAAACAAATATATGATAATTACTTTCGAATTAACACATTTAAAACTATTTCGAATACCATGTTCAAGTTACAAATGATTACACCACTGTTTTCGTGCTTTTGTTTCTCATAATTTCTCAATGTAAATAGGATAATGCATTGAACAAACACACAAACAATAGAATGACACAAAACCATCATCGCGGTGTGCAATTTCTAGCTGACCTGGCAACTCTAACTAAATAAACAGGGAAAAAAGACCTCTTTTTAAATCCATTAGCAACTGATTTAAAGCTCAACATATGAATGGCTACATTATTCCCAATTGACAGGAAAAAGTACTAATAAAATTAGACAAAATGGAGGTGGTAATATAGAAGTAGTACCTCTTGGAAAAAGCGGAGTTAAAAGTGTTTCAGCCAAAATGTTTTGGGGATGATTACAATAAATCTTAGCAAATTACCTTGAGACTGATTCAAACACAACACAGAGCAGAAAGAGGAAAAGCATCCAGTGACAATTGCGTGTTCTCTGAAGGTCTACAAGAGTTGTAAAAGAGAAGTGTGAATTACATTGGGATTTTACTTGAGAATTTATTTCGCAGAAAAAGACAAAGCACCATATATTAATATGACATATTTCTCTGTTTTGCATGTCAGATATTGATGAATGTGCGGATTCAAATGCCAATTTATGTGAACACGATCCAGAAGATGGAAATTGCAGGTCGTGACAAAAAGTAAAAACAAAAGTAAAAAATTATTTTTTTAAAACGTAATTATCCTAAAACAAAGAATATATCTATCATATTATCTCTCATTAATTTAACATTTTGATTTATGTAACTCCGATATATTAATTAGAAGCAAAGAAAAGAAAAAGACTTTTATTTAAGTATCATTTGTTTTAACTTTTGTGCCCTACACAATCAATATTGTTGGGTGCATGCAACTATTTCTATTTGGATGTTGATAGAGAGTGAACATCTAGTTACTTGGCTACAAAAATTTGACCGACTTAGGTCTTAGGTCCTCCATATCATATCCATGTACTTGGACGAATTCATACGCACTGCGAATACACGTGTATCTCAGGTTTTACTTCAAATAATCGTAAATTGAGAAGGGAAAAAAAAGACAAAAAGAGAAATGGTTTTACTAACGCGCAGTATAAAATGTATGCCATTTACCTTGTAGTTTCAGTCCTTTGTACCACATTACATCATCTTCCAGCAACCTAACCTAGTCCAGTTAAGAAATTGAAGCCTCTGTTGAAAAATTGAAGTGGCAGTTTGCAATTTTGGGTGGAATGTTACTTTCTCCATCACTGGTCACCTACTTTCTAGCACACCATTAATGTTGCTTACAAGAAGAAGAAGAAAAAGCAAGACAAAGAGGAAGCATGATGTGAGATTCGGTTTCTTTTTTCCTTAAAGCAATATATAGGAGTTATAGGGGTTAGATCCTTTCAATATATCCTCCAAAAATGGTGTAACACAACATGAAATGTATTACACCATAACCTAAAAAAAAAATCAAAGGATCAATCTATATCCCTGAGGATACACCCATTTTCCAATCAAGCTCAAACTAAAATTACATGCAAGTATATGTGCTCGTACAAGTAATAAAATAATAAGTCGGGTGTCGAACACATAAAGGCTTGTATCAACTAACTACTAAATTCACTAAGATTGTTATTCAGTCAAGCCAAAATCGAGTTCAAGGATGTGATTATACTAAACAATAATTCTAACTAGTAACTAAATTATCAAGCAACAAAATGATTTTTGTGTATTCACTAGAGACAAATATTCCAGGATTGTGATTGATTCATCAATCCTATTGTGTTCTAGTTAACTCTTCTTTTCATACAATTCACTCATGGTTCCTAATTAATCGAACAATTGCTCTTGTAGCCTTCTCCCGAAGTACTACTCGCATATTCAAAATAGATTAACACCTATATTCCTATGAAATCAATCTATCAAGAACGAATTAAGATTATGATATTTAATTAAGCACGGTGCCTAGGTATATTTGTATACGGCCGAAATCGGAGGAGTCCGATTTCGAAGTCTCTGTTATGCCAAGCCCGAGCTCGAAAGGCTCGAAGTAAAATTCGAGCCCAATCTCAGAATGCATACCTCGAGAGAGCACCTCGAAGGCCCGACACGGCCTACCTTGAGGCAGTGCAAAATCTATGACAGTCAAGAAAAAACAGGAATTTCTCAAAGGCATATAGGTCAAGGCGCAAATCACAGGATTGGTTCGTACAAATCCGTACTAGGCGGTTATCAGCTGTACCAATAGTATTTTCAACTGTAAATAGAAATGTATTTTCCCCTCCTATATAAAGGAGACTCCAATCATTTGTAAAAGGATCATTCACTGTTATAGAATACTCTACTATGCTTTTCTCGTTTATTGTGCTCAATATTATTCTTCAACTTTATTGTTCTTCATTTATTGTTCATAATTCATTACTACTAACTGACCTCGAGACCCCGAGGCTATTGAGCTCGAGGCCCCCATTCCTTTGACAACACTAGTTTGGTTATCATATTCTTCTTATTTACACCTAATATTTCTTGCTTATTTACTAGTATTGAAATAAATAACATATTTTTAGAACCACAAATCAAATATAATTGTTAACACCAATTTTTGAGGTAAACAGTTTGGCGCCCACCGTGGGGCTTAAGATAATAGTGATTATTTTGGTGCTAGTTTTCTGATAACACACATTATTCTTCACACTTTTTCTTGTCCAAAGATTCTTTGATTTCAGGTTAAAATATGTCTAACTCAGCAAATGCACCTGGAAACGACGGTCTCGGTTTCCATGGAGAAAACAGTGCAACAGCTCCAGGGGCCTGTATGTCACCGCTAAACCCTGGGGTAGCACCAAACCCTATCGACATAGGTTCACACATTGCTTTGCACGTCGATTTGGGTACTGGTATTGAAGAAAGTGTACGCAAAGGGGACCAACCTGACGCACAAAGGTCACAGGCTCGAGAAGAAAGAGAAGTTAGTCTACAAGTAATTTTCGAGATGTTGCCAGCACAACAAGTTGCTACGCTCAGTTACAGAGTCAGCAAAAGTCCGAGCGAAGCAGGACCAGAAATGGCTCCTCGAGCTGAGCCAACCCCAGAAAGATCAAGTAACAACGGCACGAGAGTTGACCCCACCATTATGAAAATGCTCGAGGAACTCACCAAGAGGATCGAGTCAAGAGAAAAGAAGACAGAGGACAACGATAAGAAAGTGGAAACCTACAACTCGAGGGTCGGCCAGATCCCGGGAGCACCTCCAGTCTTGAAGGGACTAGATTCGAAGAAGTTTGTACAAAAACTATTCCCACCGAGTGCGGCTCCGAAGCCCATTCCGAAGAAAGTTCCGGATGCCCGACATCCCAAAATATAACGGGGCCACAGATCCCAACGAGCATATCACCACATATACTTGTGGTATAAAAGGAAGTTATATGAAGGACGACGAGATTGAGTCTGTCCTACTGAAGAAATTTGGAGAAACCTTGTCCAAGGGGGCCATGATGTGGTATCATAACCTGCCCCCCAACTCAATAGATTCATTTTCCATGTTGGTAGACTCATTTGTAAAGGCACATGCTGGTGCCATAAAGGTTGCAACGAGGAAGTCTGATGTATTCAAAATCAAGCAAAGAGAGAACTAGATGTTGAGGGAGTTCGTCTCCCGTTTCCAGTTAGAAAGAATGGAATTACCACCAGTCTCCAATGATTAGGTTGTACAAGCCTTCACACAGGGACTGAATGAACGAAGCTCAATAGCTTTGAGGCAGTTGAAGCAGAACTTGATCGAGTATCCCGCAGTAACTTGGGCGGATGTACACAACAGGTACCAGTCGAAAATTAGGGTCGAGGATGACTAGTTGGGAGCCCCCTCGGGCTTAGTTTATCCAAGAAAGCTACTAGCAAGGAACAAAGAAATGCGGAAAGGGAGTCAAGGCTGAACAAAGAAAGATATCAGCCATACGTCGAAACAGAAGAAACACTTCGAGGCGTAACATACCTCGAAATGACCGAAGATCAGATCGAGGCCAAAGTTCCCGGGGACTCATGAGCAAGACCGGTTTTGACAGGCACTCGGGACCGATGGAAGCACCCCGATTGTCAGAATACAACTTCAACATCGATGCCTCAGACATCGTATCAGTTATCGGCAAGATTAGAGATACTAGATGGCCCAAGCCCATACAGACTGATCCTTCTCAAAGAAACCCCCAAAATAATGTGCAAGTATCATGGTACTCATGGTCATAGGACCGAGGATTGCAGACAACTTTGAGAGGAGGTAGCCCGATTGTTCAACGAGGGGCACCTTCGAGAATTTCTCAGCGACCGGGCAAAGAACCATTTTCGAGAGAGAGATGCAAACAGGAAGAACGAACCAGAAGAGCCCCAACATGTCATTCACATAATAATCGGAGGAGTCGACGTCCCACAGGGACCCATATCCAAACGAACGAAAGTATCCATCACAAGGGAGAAGAGGACTCGGGACTACATACTTGAGGACAACCTTACTTTCAGCGAGGAAGACATCGAGGCCTTATCTCAACCTCATAATGATGCAATGGTACTTTCTATCCTTTTAAATAAAGTTCAAGTTAAATGTGTGCTCGTGGATCCAGGTAGTTCGGCCAATATAATCAGGCCGAGGGTCGTGGAGCAGCTCGGGCTGCTCGACCAAATAATGCCCGCCCCTCGAGTC
This sequence comes from Nicotiana paniculata, assembly GCA_005239505.1. NCBI lineage: Eukaryota > Viridiplantae > Streptophyta > Magnoliopsida > Solanales > Solanaceae > Nicotiana > Nicotiana paniculata. The sequence goes on along the minus strand of ML305871.1, from coordinate 18,585 downwards.
CTGAATGGATTCAACATTACAACGAAGGGGGAAATCACTCTCCCAGTCAATGTGGCCGGAACTATACAAGACACCAAGTTTCATGTCATCGAAGGTGACATGGGATATAATGCTCTACTTGGAAGGCCATGGATCCATATCATGAAGGCAATGCCATCAACTCGTCATCAAATGATGAAGTTCACAACAAAGGATGGCGTAAAGATAGTATACATAGAGCATCATGCATCTAAGGAGATGTTCGCAGCGCACGACTTGACACCGGTATCGACACCATCTACCTCGGAGAAGTCAATAGACAAACAGGTAGCCAAATAGAAATCACATCCCATACCCCCGGTTAAGCCCGAGGGGCAGGAGCCCGATGAACAGGTGGTCGAGGACGAAGAAAAAGATTTCCTCACCCCTCGAACATTCGTCGCCCCCGAGGAATCAGATGCAACGAAGTCCACAGTCGAAGAACTTAAGCAGGTCGTATTGATCGAGCATCTTCCGGAATGAAAGGTATACTTTGGAATGGGATTAACCCCCGAACTCAAGAAAAAACTCATTCAATTTATTATTGATAACGTTGATTGTTTCTCTTGATCCCACTTAGATATGACAGGGATCCCACCGGAGATAACTATCCATCGACTAAGTGTCGATCCAGGTTCTAACCGGTGAAGAAAAAAGGAGACATCCGTCCGAGGTAAAACATGCATTCATCAAAGATGAGGTAAACAAGCTCCTCAAAATAGGATCCATTGGGGAAGTGAAATACCTCGAATGGATAGCTAACGTAGTGGTAGTCCCCAAAAAAGGGAATAAACTTAGAATATGTGTAGACTACAAGGATTTGAACAAAGCATGACCTAAAGATTCTTTCCCACTGCCCATATCGATCAATTGATCGACGCCACGGCTGGTCACGAGATCCTTACTATTCCCGATGCCTACTCTAGGTACAATCAAATTCAAATGAACCCGGAGGACCAGGAAAAGACTTTGTTTGTCACGAAGTATGGCACATATTGCTATAATATAATGTCCTTCGGGCTAAAAAATGTGGGATAAACATATCAATGCCTAGTTAATAAGATGTTCGAACATCAAATAGGCAAATCTATGGAAGTTTACATTGATGACATGCTAGTTAAGTCCATGCGCGCAGATGACCATTTGACTCATTTTCAGATGACGTTCGATATCTTAAGAAGATACAACATGAATCTCAACCCCGAGAAATGCACTTTTGGAGTCGGCTCGGGCAAATTTTTGGGCTTCATGGTGTCAAAAAGGGGGATCGATATCAACCCCGACAAAATCAAAGCCATTGAGGAGATCACCATATTAAACAATGTGAAAGTCGTGCAACGGCTGACCAGACGGATAACTGCCTTAGGCCGATTCATCTCGAGGTCATCAGATCGGAGTCATCATTTCTTCTCCCTACTCAAGAAGAAAACAACTTCGCGTAGACTCCGGAGTGTCAACAAGCCTTGGAAGAGTTGAAACGGTATCTCTCGAGCCCGCCCTTGCTTCATACTCCGAAGGAGGATGAAACACTATAATTATATTTGGCCGTGTCCAAGGTAGCAGTAAGTGGCGTGTTGGTTCGAGAAGAGCAAGGTACACAATTTCCTGTCTATTATGTAAGTCGGACCCTTGGAGATGTTGAAACTAGGTATCCGCATTTAGAAAAATTAGCCCTAGCATTAATAAGTGCATCTAGGAGTTGAAACCACATTTTCAATGTGATCTTATATGTGTATTAACTATGTATTCACTTCGAAATATTTTACATAAGCCCGAGTTATTGGTCCGATTGGCCAAATGGGCCATCAAACTCGGAGGGCACGATATCGAGTATCAACCTCGAACGACTATCAATCTCAAATTTTGGCAGACTTCGTGGCCAATTTTACGCCTGCCCTCGTGCCCGAAGTAGAAAAGGAACTCTTGTTAAAAATAGGTGCATCATCGGGGGTATGGACTCTCTTCACTAACGGTGCCTCGAATGTGAAGGTTCGGGCTCGATATAGTTCTAAAACCACATACGGGCAACATTATTAGACAATTTATAAAAACTTAGAAATTGACTAACAATGAGGCCAAGTATGAGTCCATGATTGCAGGTCTTGAATTAGCCAAAGGCCTGGGGGCAGAGGTCATCGAAGCAAAATGTGACTCTCTTTTGGTAGTCAACCAAGTAAACGGAAGTTTCGAGGTTCGAGAAGATAGGATGCAAAGATACTTAGACAAGGTTCAAGTAACATTACACCGCTTCAAAGAGTGGATCCTGGTCTATGTACCTCGAAAATAGTATAGCGAGGCTGATGCACTCGCAAACTTGGGCTCATCTATTGAAGAAGATGATATTTTCCCGGGGACTGTCGTTCAACTATCGAGGTCGATAATCGAAGAGGGTCATGCATAAATTAACTCGACAAGTCTAACATAGGAATGGAGGAACAAGTACATCGACTACTTGAAACATGGGAAGCTCCCCTCGGACCGAAAGGAATCGAGGGCTCTTCGAGCCAAAACGGCCCGGTTTTCACTAGACGAGAATGGAACATTGTATAGGAGGACCTTCGACGGATCACTGGCAGTATGCTTGGGGTCGGGGTACACTAATTATGTGCTACAAGAAATCCACGAAGGTACTTGTGGGAATCATTCTGGTGTCGATTCTTTGGTTCGAAAGGTGATCAGAGCGGGGTACTACTGGGATAACATGCAAAAAGAAACAAAAGAGTTCATTCGAAAGTGTGACAAATGTCAAAAGTTCGCACCAATGATCCACCAGCCTGGAGAACAACTCCATTAAGTTCTATCCATGTGGCCATTCATGAAATGGGGGATGGACATCATCGGCCCCCAACCAACGGCGCCAGGTAAAGCTAGATTTATCTTATTTATGACTGACTACTTCTAGAAATGGGTAGAAGCGCAGGCCTTCGAAAAGATAAGAGAAAAAGAATTCATCGACTTCTTATGGGACCACATCATATGTCGATTCGGGATTTCCTCCAAGATAACATGCGATAATGGGAAGCAGTTCATCGGCAGTAAGGTAACAAAATTCCTCGAAGACCATGAAATCAACAGAATCCTATCAACGCCTTATCACCCAAGTGCAAATGGTCAAGCCGAGTTCACAAACAAAACCATAATACAACACTTGAAGAAGAGGTTAGATGATGCGAAGGGGAAATGGAGAGAAGTGTTGTCTGAGGTACTATGGGCATATCGAACAACATCGAAGTCGAGCATAGGGGAGACCCTTTTTTCTTTAGTATATAGGTCTGAGGCATTGATCCCAGTCGAGGTCGGGGAACCGAGCATCATATTTCAACATACCACCGAGGACTCAAACAACAAGGCCATGAACACCTCCCTCGAGCTTTTAGATGAAAGGCGTGAGGCTGCATTAGTTCGAATAGCCGCTAAAAAACAAAGAATCGAAAGGTACTACAACAGAAGAACGAACCTCCGTTACTTCGGAGTCGGGGACTTAGTTCTAAGGAAAGTCACCATCAATACTCGAAACCCAAATTAAGGGAAACTATACCCTAATTGGGAAGGATTGTACCCCGTGTCCTCGGAATCATAGGCAAAGGATCCTACAAACTTGGCATAATGGAAGGCGAGCAACTACCAAACAATTGGAATATATCGTTGCTCAAACATTATTATTGTTGAGGTATGACCTTCTCCTTTTTTCGTTTATATTTTATACTAACTCCTTACAAGTGTTCGATTGGAGATAGTGAAGCACCCTTCAACTTGAAGACCTCGGGTTTTAAAGCATGCGTTGCACTCTTTTTCCCTTAGATCGGGTTTTATCCCAAATGGGTTTTTACCGACAATGTTTTTAACAAGAAAACACGTATATTCTACCTAAGGAAAACTCAACAAGTATTCAAGGCTTCTTTTCTATCAACCTCGAATACTGGGGGGCATCACCCTCGGAGGTTACATTTTTGAAGAAAACAAGCCATGCCAAGGAGGGCCTCGATAGGAGAATCTTGTAATGGGCCCAACGGTCAAATGAACGGTGTCCATATAGAATAGTCGAGCCCCCGATGGCAAAAACATGTACGCGCGTATCGATTACTCAACGAAACACTGTTATTATATCGAAACACTTTTGTGCCTCGAAGAAGTCTACTATTTTCACATTTAATGGCTCAAGGGCCAAATATACTCGAATACTCGGGGACTATCATCGACAGTCAACATGTCGAGCCATAAAAAACTCGAGCCTAAAAGACCTCAACAAGGCATACTCGAACTTATAAGACCTCAATGAGGCAAACTCGAACTTATAAGATCTCAATGAGGCAAACTCGAACTTATAAGACCTAAATGAGGCATACACGAGCTTATAAGAACTCAATGAGGCATACACGAACTTACAAGACCTTAAAAAAGTCATCCCCTCGATATTAAGGTCAAGGCCATCTCGCTCGGGGACTAAAGGCTAAGGTCATATGAAAAGGCTACGGCCGAAATAATGCGGCTCGGAGACGTCCAACTTCCGCCATAAAACAAAAGGCCTTCAAACACTTTGAAAAAATGGTTAAATCAGGCTACTCTCGGCATAAGCAAAGGGGTTTCGATAAAATCAGCCTCGAACAATGTGAAGGCTTCGAAAACGTCAGCCTTCGAGAAAACCCTAAGAGGTATTCAACTATCGTTGAACATCGACTTGCAAACGAGGTTCCAATCAGTCGAACGGATACAAAAACATGCCAAGGTATAACAAAATTTTTACAAGTCTTTAGCCAGAAAGGGGGGAAATTGTAGCCATTTTAGAGGTCGAATTGACCCAATCTAAAAAGAGCCTAAGGGCCGATTTGTAAGAGCCTAAGGGTCGATATGTAAGAGCCCAAGGGCCAATCTAAAGAGCCTAAGGTCCAACTTAAAATAGCCTAAGGGCCAACCTAAAAGAGCCTAAGGGCCGATGTTTTAAAGCCTAAGGGACGATACATGAAGAACTTAAAGGCCGAAGCACACCATGCTCGAGACTTTACCTAGTTCAGACTCGAAAGTCCCGAGCTAAAGCTTAGCTCGAAGATCGTACCCTAAGTGGTCACCAATTATCGATCGTTGATAAAACACGAAACCTAAGGGTATATGTTCTACGTGTAATACATTCGACTGATCGTCAACAACACCAAATCTCATTTCAAAAGGTAAAGGAAAGACGGAAATGAACACAACACAAAGATTAAACAAAAGATTCTTTATATACAGATGATGGTCCAAAAGAATGTTTACAAAGCTCCCACACTGAGCCCTTACACAAAAGAAGTAAAATGAAAGAAGCTTAGTCTACTGTCGGGGTCACTCGATCGGAGGTAGTTTCATGAGGAGCTGCATCTTCGAGGGCTTGACCTTCGGCAGCCTGATATTTGGAGGCCTCTTCCTCTTCGGGGACTTCGTCTTCGTCCCCCCACTCTCGGAGCCGCTGGCAGGATCCTCATCGGAAGTGAGCAATGTCGATGCCTCTTCTTCCAAGGCCTTCACCTTCTCGATCTCAGCAGAAAGATCAAAGCCTTCGAATTGCACCTCCTCGAGGTCTTGCCTTCGAGACTCCAGTTGAGCTTGATTGATGGCCCATGTTAACTTAAGCTCAGTCACATCATCTACCTTCTTAGTCCGGGCATTGGAAGCAGCATCATCGGTCTGGTATGTAGACATAATTGAATCAGCTTCGGACAAGGCTTTGGATAATTCTGCGGCCGACTCAGTATGAAGGTCCTTATATTTACGGCTTTCCTCCTTTGCACCCTGAAGTTGGTGCTCAGTCGAGGTCAGCTTCTCTCGAAGAGTATCCTTCTCTAAGGCCATATCATCCATGCGTTGCTTCAACCCGAGGATCTCAGTATCTTTGACCCTAAGCTCCTCCCGAATTTGCCCCACCAGGTCATCCTTCTGCTTGAGCTACAAGAATCGAGTCGAGACATTAAACACTAAAATGTGTAAGCATAAAATAATCCCAAAAAGGCTATATTACCTGCTCACCGAAATCGGCCCGCTCAAGGGACGCCTTCTCCGAACTTACTCGAAGGTCACTGAGTTCCCCCTCTTTTTGTCATAAAGAGCCTTGAGCTCATCCGACTCTGACATAAGTTTCCTAAGCTCATCTTCGCAGTGGGCCAGATCGGCTCGTGACTTGGAAAAGGCTTGGTCGAAGAGCATCACGACCTAAAACACAAAGGAAGAAGGTCAAAAAGGCAAGAACCAAACTCAAGATATAGTTGTTAAGGCGAAGATTACATGTTTCCAAAGTTTCTCGGTCTCTTCAAAGATGAACAAGGTGTCAAGGTCGGGGCCTTCCTCAACCCCAGCAAAGAACTCTCCAAATATATCGTTCTCTATGTGGGATGCCCCCACGTCGGGAGTCTTCATATCTTGGGCATCCCGCATTTTCCCTAGAGAAAACGACGGGCTTGGTGGAGAGTTGTCCACTCCAATTACCCCGAGTGGCTAGATCAGGGCCTTCTATCGCCTTCGAGGAGCTTCAGGGTTGAGTTATTCAGACTCATCTACCAATTGCTTTTCAGCACAAGGTACGTTCTGGTCATCAGTCGACTCGGGGACTGTTCCCGAGCTCCCTTCGGAGATCCCCTCAGCTCAAGATTGAACCACCCCGGCAGCCTTCGGTGCAGTAACCTTCGAAGCATCGATACCGTTTCCCCTCCGAGTTACTAACGGGAGGGAATCTCCTTCACCCTCAGTCTCATCTTCCTCTTCGTCCTCAGCACGAAGACTTGCAGCAACCTTGGGAGACAAGGCCACCGTGTCGACCCTGGGCTTTCCAAGCCTGGACCTTTTTGGATTCGGGGACTCTATCGGCGTCTATTTATTTCTCTTCTTATTCTTGGCAGGTTTTTGGGTCTCTACCTCGCCAGGCGGGGGAAGCCTCATTGAAACAGCATCTCCGAGGCCTACATAAGCGCAAAATTTAAGTGTGCTATCAAGAGGTATTTTACTAAGGGACTCAAATATTTCAATGATAAAAACTCACCATGGTTTTTGGCCTCCCATCGGCCTTTGTCCAAGTCACGCTAGATGCGCTCAAGATATGTGGAGGTGGAAGCTAATTGCCGAACCCATCCTGGGAGGTCCTTAACCGCACAGGGGTACCACTTGACGGATACATCATCAGAAGGAAGTTAGTCAGAATGAAAGAAAAAACATTTGATTACTTACGCTTCATATTCCATTCCTCGGGGAATGGCATATTTTCAGCAAGAATCAGGTCAGAGGTCATGACTCGAACAAAGCGGCTCATCCACCCTCAGTCTTTATCTTTATCGATGCTAGTGAAGAAAGACTTCGAAGATCGACATTGTAATTTTATCAGGCCACCTCGATAGAGACGAGGGCTGTATAGTTTAATCAGATGGTCGAGGGTAAAAGACATCCCCTCGACCTGACTCAAAAAATACCTAATCAGGTAAATCATTCTCCATAAGGAAGGATAGATTTGGCCGAGCGTCACCCAATATTGTCGACAAAAATCGAGGATCACTGGGTCTAGCGGGGGAAAAGAAGGTTCTACGGGACCTCAGGTGAATGGGTATGTGTATACGTTGCATCCCCCCAACGGCAATCCGCATTCACTTGTTCGGGTTTGGTGATTAGGCTAATATATCGAGACATAGGTTCACATCGTCCCGCAACCGAGGAAGGATTTCGACCTTGAAATCAGAAGACGTTTCACAAGGCCCGAGGGTACACTCCTCAAAGCGAGGAGGTACTACCATTTTGCTCTTAGACGAGTGTGATGACGATGGGGCTTTCTATTTTTGAGGAATTTTCTTAGAAGTTTTTGCCATTTTATTGAGAAATTTCAGAAGAAGAAGAAGAAATTGGTTTAGAGATGAACACAAGGAAGGGGTAAGTTTAGAGAAGAGTTGATGAAGATTTGAAGATGTTGTAGAAAGAAAAATTATGAAGAGTAAAAGATTGAAGTATTTATAGGGGCCATCTAAGCGTGTTGGAGAAGCTAAAAGGACGGCCGATAGCCATTATTGATTTATGGTTTTTTTGAGAACTGTGCAGACATGACCTCTGCACGACCTTTCCGTCACACCAATCGCTGATCTCACGTGAATGACATCATGATTGAGATATCGAAGGGTCAAGAATTCAAATTGTTTCTTATCATTTCATTCTAAGAAATGCGGGGACTATTTGTATACGGCCGAAATCGGAGGAGTCTGATTTCGAAGTCTCTGTTATGCCAAGCCCGAGCTCGGAAGGCTCGAAGTAAAATTCGAGCCCAATCTCAGAATGCATACCTCGAGAGAGCACCTCGAAGGCCCGACACGGCCTACCTTGAGGTAGTGCAAAATCTATGACAGTCAAGAAAAAACGGGAATTTCTCAAAGGCAATATAGGTCAAGGCGCAAATCTCATGATTGGTTCGTACAAATCCGTACTAGGCGGTTATCAGTTGTACCAATAGTATTTTCAACTGTAAATAGAAATGTATTTTCCCCTCCTATATAAAGGGGACTCCAATCATTTGTAAAAGGATCATTCACTGCTATAGAACATTGTACTCTGTTTTTCTCGTTTACTGTGCTCTAGATTATTCTTCAACTGTATTGTTCTTCATTTTTTGTTCATACTTCATTACTACTAACCGACCTCGAGACCCCGAGGCTATTGAGCTTGAGGCCCTCGTTCCTTTGACAACACTGATTTGGTTACAATATTCTTCTTATTTACACCTAATATTTCTTGCTTATTTACTAGTATTGAAATAAATCACATATTTTTAGAATCACAAATCAAATATAATTGTTAACACCAATTTTCGAGGTAAACAATATTCCTATCCTAACCACAATCCCCCCCCCTCCCCCGAGTTAAGATCGTGTTCTCTTCAATTCTTCTCTAATCTAAACATGAGTTTCCCAAGCATAGCATAAATAGTAAACAGAACCTAACTGTTGGCCAGACAATTAAGCAATTAATCACATAATTGAAGAAACAACCATATATTAGTGAAGTGTAATCAAGTTTAAGTCATCGTTAAACAACAATATTCATGGCTAAATCACAACCCCAGACTATGGGTTTTAGCCACTCATGATAATAGCAAACAATTTCATAAGTATTGGATAATTGAAAATACTAAGAAAAGATGAAGAAAACTGAGATCTCTTCGCTCTCGAATGTTTCTCATGTGTATTCTCTCCCCAAAGTGGCGTCTCCCCTCCAAAAATAGGCTTAATCTTGCTTTTATACGCGTTGGGTAGGTCTAGGACTGAAATAACCTTGTCCCGGACAAAGTTGGACACAATTCACTTCACCAGCATCCGCTTAAAATGCATAAATCTATTTTGATTATATGTATAGTCGAATAGAGACAAATTCATGATTTGACGATCTCAAGTTAATGTATAATAATATAATATTGAACTTCACAGTATATATATATAAATTATAGAGTTCAATGAATTTGTAGCTTACATAGTAGATTTGCTTATGTAACCCACTCTACTTTGTTAACCTAAAGGCTTGATTTTGTTAGGTAAAAAGAGGTTAGGCTTGTTAGGCTCGTGTAAGATTCCAACTCGGTGTTACAATGGAATACTACTGCTTCAACTGCCTACTTAAATCTAGTAAAAATGCCACCCGATATTTTCCTTCTCGTCTTTGTGAGTGTTTAATTTAGTCTCTGTAGTTTTTAAGAAGGACAAGTAGGTTTTAAGGAACCAAAAAAGTAAAAGCATGAAAACATATAGCATAGGTTACTTTTTCTTTTTTTTTCTTGAAGTTTGTCCAGCAAAAAGTGCTAGGTTTTAATACTGATAAAAACCCCGACCGACAAAAAGGGAAATCTTTTATACATGCTGATTCCTAAGACGAGAATTAAGTCCTTTTTATTGCTCCTATCTTGATATAAAGAGTTTTTAGCCTTTTGTTGCCTCTCAATAAAATGATGAACGCACTGATGAGACACAAAGATCTAATGATCAATTATTTGAATGTTATAAAAGGACATAGGTTTTGATAAATCTAATTTGTAATTTCCGGTGTATATGAAAAAAGAGTATCAATCTCACCTTTTTTTGGGTCATAGGTAGGTCCAACAAATAGAGACAATATTCTAAAGCCTGGTCTTTATACATATGAAGAAAAATATTTTTTTATAAAAAATAATTTCAACAAAATAAGTGGGTTTTTTAATTTATTCCTTAGTGTTTTATTGGTGAACGAAAAATATTTTCAGACAATTTTGATGCAGAAAATTAAATGGGATATTTAGGGAATTAATAGTCATTGCACTAAATTTATATCATAAGTATTTTCCACTAATTAGATAAAATGTTATCTTAAATTTTAGTTTAATAAAACATGAAAATTGAAAGATATTTTCTTGATACCAAGAAGGGGAACTTTGGAGCAATGATAAAGTTATCTGTGGGTATGACCTATAAGTTATGGATTCGAATCGTGAAAGCAACCACTAATATTTATATTAGGATAGATTGTTTACATCATACCCTTAGGGTGGGACTCTTCCCCAAACCTTAATATGAATATGTGATGCTTTGTGCGTCAAGGTGCCCTTTATATTCTTGATATGAAACACTCCTTTAATCATAATCCTTTTTGGCCCTCTCCCTCTCAAAATTGCGAAGGAAAAGAGAAAAAAGTGAAAAGAAATTGTAGCTACAATATTTGTCCTTATCTAAGTGTAGAAACTCTTTCATGTACAGTTTTCAGACCAAGCAATCAGCCACTAGACTAGCATTTTAGGAACACGTGTTGGGGTTACCAATTTTGGTTTAGTATTACATTTTCAATGTGGGGCTGTAATCTTGATAATAACTTATTAGTTAATCTAATTTTACCAAAATCAATATTCTCAGGCAAATTATATCGAAGTTAACTTTTAGCAAAGAAATGATAATAATGAACCTTAGCCATCTAAGATTGAAGTTTTGAACGATATACCATTGTAACACTAGGTTCCCGAGTAACGGCTGGATATTGTTTCATCAAAGGATGAGATTAAGTACATTATAGTATGGTAAAATCAGATATCTTTTTTGTCGAATTATCAAAATTTTCATAGATTTAAGCAAGACTTTAAATTATTTCGAATTGTCAGTCGCGAAAAGGGATTGTATTTGGGCACATTTAATTTGGTTACTCTTATGTTTACATTGAAAATACAAGTAACAATTAAATTTGTAATGTGGTTTTAATGATACGTGATCTGATTCAATTTTAATTGATAAAAGATAAATTAAATAAATAGATTGAATGGTACAGATAAATCAAACTGGTGCTGCAGCGATATATATACCTTGATTATGAATAAGCTCGAGATCAGATGTTAATAATAATAAGAACAGTAGCGAAAAATGTAAGCAAGTAAAGAGCAGTGTATTATTATTTCTCAGTAAGTGTATACGATTACAAAGAACAAGATTCCTCTTTATATAGTAGAGGAATCCTAAACAAGGTACAACTCTAATTTCGGAAATAAAATCTATGATTGATGTCAATAACCGTTAGTGGTTCCGTCACTCCCGAGATTCCCGCCAAGATCTACGGTCGATCATTGATATCTCGTTGTTCTGTTGCTCGATGTTGGTCATGCCCGATCTCGACCTTTCAGTCTTCGTATCTTCCAGCTCGAGCTCGCTTCATTATGAGTTTAATCTTCGAGGCAGTTCCTCGAGCCCATAAAATCAGACATACTCGATTTTAACGGTATATAGATAGTCCCCGCATTTCTTATAATGAAATGATAAAAAATAACTTGAGCCTCGATTCCTTTACACCTCGATCATGACGTCGTCTTCATGACGTAAGCGATGGATGTGACCGAAACGTCCGGTCGGTTCAGTTCCCTAAATCATCAATGCATGTCAGTTGTGGGTATGCCACTAGTGCCACCGAACCGTCACCGCAATCCTATAAATATCACCTACTTCATTGATTCAAACTTTACTTTTTTTTTTGATAAAAACTTTCAACTTTCTAAACCTTTGCATCTTCCTCTTGTCGCGACCTGTTACGTCGACGTTGTTCTCACCAGAGCCACTAGTTTTATACCTATCTTCGACCTTCTTTGCTTACACAAATGGCAAAAACTTACAAGACTGTGCCGCAGAAAGAAAAGGCTTCATCTTCCTCTTCCCGACTGGCCGATGATAAAACGCCGGTGGAGCCCCGTATCGAAGAGTGCGTCCCTGGGCCAATCGAACTAACTTCCAACTTCAAAGTCGACAGACCCTCCTCAGTTCTGGGCCAATGTGAGCCCATGTCCCGATATATCTGTTTGATATTGGAAGACGATCTCAAGCGGGTGAAAGGACTGCAACTGGGAAAATAAGGAAGTGGTGGTTCCTTCTCCTGAGGAGGATATCACTACTTATGTGAAAAGGTATTGGAGTGTGTACACTTACCCTTTTACACTGGGTTCCATAGATCCGATTATACTCGATTTATGCCGTCAGTATGGAGTGACCCTTGGCCAGATCTAGCCCTCTTTTTGGCGTATCGTCAATTTGCTCAGGTTCTTTTCAAGAAAGGTCGAGGGGATGACTTTCACCCTCGACCATCTGATAAGGTTATACAACCCTCGTCTTTATCGAGGTGGGTTGATAAAGTTGCAGCGTCGGGCCACGAAGACGCTATTCTCGAGCATTGATGAAGACAAGGACCGAGGATGGATGGGTCGGTTCGTCCGAATCAAGACTTCCGACCTAATTCCGGTAGAGAAAATGCCATTCCCGGAGGAATGGAACATGAAAAGTAAGTGCAACTTCGTTACTGGTACTTATTGTTTTACTCCCTTTATTCCCCTTTGGTTCTCTTTTCATGGTACAGCTTCCCCTTGGTTCCCCGATGCAATTCCGGACCTTGAAGGTTGGGTTCAACAACTGGTCTCCACCTCTTCTCATGCTGAGCGTTGTTGGTGTGATTTGACCAGGGGTCGATGTGAGGCTAAAAACCACAGTGAGCTCTTTTGTTTGTATATCGAGGTTTCCCCAGTAATGTATCCCTTACTAACTTGGTTTCTTTACGCGTAGGTCTTGGTGAAAACGTTGCTATGAGGCCACCTCCGCCTGGGTAAGAGGAGTCATCGAAGCCAAATAAATAGAGGAAGAGGATAAGAGCTTCTCCTTCCGATAACCCCAAGCCAAAGAAAAACAAAGCTCAGAAGTCAAAAGTCGAGTCCTCAGCTCTTCGTATCGACGTAGTTCAACGATGAAGATAGGAGAATGAAGAGGGTGAAGATGATGGTTGCTTGTTGGTGGCCCGAAAAAGGGGAAGTACTGAGGCTTCCAGAAGCGTCGAGCTGGTGGGGCTCGAAGCCGCTCAATCTCAAATAGAGGGCATCTCGGAGGAGGGTCCGAGCAAAGTCCCCGAGCAATCGGGTGGTGAGGATGACCCCCGTCGTGATAATCAGCCGGTGGGTGTGCATGAAGGGTTTAGCACCGAGGCTCTTCAGAGAGAAGATAATGTTCCAAGTGATTCACTTGGGATAATAAACATTGGCGATTCACCGCTAGGCCCTACATTCTCCGAGGGGCAGTTTCAAGATGCTCAGGCCATGGGGACTCCCGACGCATGGCTGGACCACAAAGGGAACGGCATATTTCGGTAGTGCTTCATCGGGGTCGACGATGGTCCCAATACAGATGCATCGTTTGTTTTTGACGAGGCTCAGCGGCTTCTGAAACAAGTAAGTTTCAGTTATTCGTATTTACACTTGCATTTAATTCATATCTTTTCAAGCTTGACTCTCTTCTTTGTGTATAGGCCATGGTGCTCCACCGAGAAGCATCTTCCAAATCCCCGGTTGAGCTATCCCGATGTGAGGTCTAGCTTAAGAAGCTCGCGGAGGAGAGGGATGGCCTCAAACTCCTCTACGTTCAAAAGGAAGAGGAGATTGTGACCCTTCGAGCTGAACATACAAGAGCTCATTGAGATCAAACCAAACTCATCGAATGGGTAACGTAATTTCTTGATAGCTTGTTGTGTGTTAACTTGATTTCTGGTAATTAACCTTTTGGCTTTGCAAGTTCAGCAGAAGGGTGAGCTGGTGGAGCAGCTTCGAGAGGAGGCTAGGATGAAGGAGGTCGAAACCCTGAGGTGGAGACACCATATGGAGCGTCTTGCCTCGGAGAAAGATGTACTTCGGGCCCAACTGACTTCAGCCGAGTTCCAGCTCCAAAGTGTGAAGGAGGAAAGCCTGGCTCGGGACCAGAGGATCGAGGAGGTTGAGGCCAAGTTGGCCGCTGAGCTTGCAAAGGCTGAGGCTGAGGCGCTTGTGGCCTCTTATCGAGCTGATGCCGAGACTGCCAATCTTCGGGCACAAGAGATCTCCGCTACTGCCAAAATTAGATTATCATGTGCTGTCAACCATGCTAGGCGACAATCTTAGAGAGAGGCTCTCGAGGAAGTGCACACTCGTGGCTTCGACCTCTTAGCTGACATCGAAGACGCCAAAGTTTTGGAGGTTAAGGCTGCAACCTTGCTTGATGAAGAGGATTTCACTAGTGGGTCCGAGAGCGGAGAAGATGGGGATGAGGCTGCCGAAGAAGCGAGTTCCGAAGATGTGGCTCTCGAGGATGTGGCTCCCGGGGTGGACTAGGCCTTTAGGATTTTCCTCTTTTGTATCTTTTTTGTGTAAGGCCTTGTGTGGCCCTTGTAAGAACTTTCTGTAAATAACAAGTCTTTTTTCTAGTTTGCCTCTGATTCGTGGTGGATTCTACTTTGTCTTACGAAAATCTTAATCGTTGTGGTTTGAACGAACACTGCTTCAAACTTGAATCAAACCCTTAGGTCCTAAAAACAAGTCTTCGAGCTAACGATATGTTCGAGATTTTGGATGGATTTATCGATACCATGGTTATATTATCTTTGAGAGCAATTTCTGAACTAAGAAAAAAAAAACCTTAGATTTTCATCAAGTGATGGTTAACCGAGTGAACCTTGGTTCAAATTCGGAGTGGACCTTCAGGTTTTCCCTTTAGTTAGACGAGGGTTAGTCCTCGAGCTTCGAAAATACATTCGTGACTTTATCTCGGATGGCTTGAATGAACCCATAGATGTATTATTTTTATAACCAAGTTCGAATGGGTCTTGAACTTTCGGATAAAGTAAACCCTTAGGTTTTTATCAAATGATGGGTGAATTTTGAGCTTACAGTAATATACCCCTTAGAGTTTTATGGTAAATCTTCGAGTTATAAACGACTTTATTTGAGCTCGAAATAGCGAAACCCTTGGGTCCGAATCGAGTGAGAACAAGGTCTCGAACTCTAATTGTATTGGCCCTTAAGATCTTTTAGATCGGGCCAATTTGGCCTCGAAAAATGGCTATTATTTCCCCTTTTTCGGCTAAAAGACTTAGTGAAAATTTCTTAATGCCTTAGCATATGTTTTTCATACCCATTGGGGTTTTTCATACCTATTTGTTCTTCAAACATTTTGTTAACTATGCGTTGATATATAGCTCCTACATTTTTTAGCCCGGAGGGCATTACATTATAATAATAGGTCTCATACTTAGTGATAAAAGAAGTCTTTTCTTGGTCTTCTAGGTCCTTTTGGATTTGATTGTACCCAGAATAGGCGTCGAGAAAGGTAAGGATCTCGTAGCCGGCTGTGGCATCGATCATGCGATCGATGTTAGGCAATGGAAAAGAGTCTTCCAGACATGCTTTGTTAAAGTCCTTATAGTCAACGCACATTTTGAGTTTGTTCCCCTTTTTGGGAACTACGACTACATTAGCTAACCATTCGGGATATTTTACCTCCCGAATCGATCCTATTTTGAGAAGTTTGGTTACCTCGTCCTTTATGAAAGCGTGTTTTACCTCGGATTGGGGTCTTTACTTTTGTTTTATCGGTCTGAACTTGGGATCCAGGCTCAGTCGATGAGTTGTTATCTCCGGTGGGATTCCTGTCATGTCTAAATGGGACCACGCAAAGCAATCCATGTTCAATAAGGAATTGAATGAGTTTTTTCCTGAGTTCGGGAGTTAACCCTGTTTCTAGATATACCTTTCGTTCGGGCAGATACTCGATTAATATCAATTGTTCTAGCTCCTCCACCGTTGACTTGGTTGCATCTGACTCTTCGGGAACAACAAAAGTCAGAGGAGTTAGAGAATCCTCTTCTTCTTTTTCCACTACCTGTTTCCCCAATTTGGTCGAGGCTGGGGACAATGATTGTTAGTTGGCCGTCTACTTATCTTTGGTGCTCAATTTTCTGAACTCAAAGGTGTTGATATCGGTGTTATCTCATCGACCACAAACATATCCTTTGCAGTGTGTTGTTCCCCGTAAACCATTTTCACACCATCCGTCGTCCGGAACTTCATCATTTGGTGAAGGGTCGATGGTACTGCCCTCATGTTGTGGATCCAAGGCCTCCCGATCAGCACATTATATCTCATGTCACCTTCGATGACATGGAATTTCTATATTGGATAGTTTCAACCACATTTACTGGTAGTATTATCTCCCCCTTTGTTGTTTCACTAGCCATGTTGAAGTCGTTTAGGACTCGAGATGTAGGTACAATTTGGTCCTGCAGGCCGATCTGCTCTACGACCCTTGATCTGATGATGTTCGCCGAGTTACATGGATCCACTAAAACACGCTTAAATGAAACTTTATTTAATAAAATTGAAATTACCAGGGCATCATTGTGCGGCTGAGAAATGCCTTCCGCTTCTTCGTCATTGAATGATAAAGTGCCTTCAGGCACATAGTCTCGAGTCTGTTTCTCTCTGGTGTTAGACACCTTAGTGCGTTTAAATATAGGTCCTTGTGGGACGTTGACCCCGCCTACGATCATGTGAATAACATGCTGAGGTTCTTCTTGTTCATTCTTCCTGTCAGTATCTCTTTCTCTGAAGTGATTTTTAGCTCGATCACTGAGGAACTCTCGAAGATGACCTTCGTTGAATAATCGAGCTACCTCCTCCCTCAGTTGTCTACAGTCTTCGGTCCTATGGCCATGTGTTCCATGATACTTACACATTAAATTTGGGTTCCTTTGAGAAAGATCGGTCTATATCGGTCTGGGCCACCTAGTATCTTTGATTCTTCCGATAGCCGATACAATCCCTGATGCATCGACGCTGAAGTTGTACTCCGATAGCCGAGGTGCTTCTGTGGGATATGCATATTTATCGAAGCCAGTTTTACTCATAAGTCCCCGAGGATTTTTCCCTCGGTCACTCCTTCAATTATTCTGGGCGGAGTTATGTCCCATACCATTATTCCTCTGATCTGCAATATATGGATGGTACCGATCTTTATTCGGCCTCAATTCTCTATCAAAATCCCTCTGATTTTTACTTGTCGACCGGCTTGGATACACTGAGCCTGAATGGGCTCTCAATTGGTTGTCCTCGACCCTGATCTTTGACTGATATAGGTTGTGAGGATATGCCCAAGCCACAGCTGGGTACTTGATCAAATTCTGTTTCAGCTGGCGTGATTCTATCGAACTCTGTTCATTCAATCCTTGGGTGAAAGCCTTAATATCCCAATCATTAGTGACCGGTGGTAATTTCATGCGTTCCATTTGAAATCGAGATATGAACTCCCTTAGCATCTCGTTATCCCTCTGTTTCACTTTGAAGAGGTCTGATTTTCTCATTGCAACCTTTATGGCCCCAGCGTGTGCCTTTACGAATGAATCCGCCAACATGGCGAATGAATCGATAAAATTCGGTGGCAAGTTGTGATACCAAATCATGGCTCCCTTTCGACAAAGTCTCTCCGAAATTCTTCAGCAATACATACTCGATTTCGTCATCCTCCAAATCATTACCTTTTATGGCGCACGTATAAGAAGTAACGTGCTCATCGGGGTCAGAGGTCCCGTTATATTTAGGTATATCAGGCATACGGAATTTCTTTGGGATGGGCTTCAGAGCCACACTCGGAGGGAATGGTTTTTTCACAAACTTCTTGTAATCTGTTCCTTTTAAGATTGGTGGTGCCCCAAGTATCTGGTCAACTCGGGAATTGTAGGTTTCTACCTTCTTATTGTTGGCCTCAATTTTCTTCTCTCCCGATTCTATTCTCTTAGTGAGCTCCTCGAGCACCCTCAATATGGCAGGATCAGTTGTCGAGGTATTATCACCCGATTTTTCAGGCACCTGCTCGGTACGACGAGTAACCTCCTGTTCGACCCTACTTGGTGCTCTGTGTTGATTCTGCAACTGAGCAATGGCGTTTTGTTGAGCTTGAAGCATTTCAAATATTACTTGGAGACTGACTCCTTCGTCTCCTCTGCCCTGTATACCTCGACCGTCAGTTCGACCCTCTCTGCGTACGCTTCCTTCGGGGTCTGCACCTAAATCCGCATTCAAAGCAACATGCGAACTGACATCAACTGGATTGACGGGCGGTGCTCCTCCAAGGTTAGCCTGTGGCACCTCGATTCCTGGAGCGATAACATTCTCGTTTTCTCCATAGAGTCCGAGGCCATTGTTGCCGTGTGAATATGTGTTTTGTGAGTTTGACATGTGATGTGTGGCTAGAATTCGTGATTTTAAGCATTATTTACCTCGCATTTTATGTACTT